>OU015532.1:33834338-33891838 GCA_907165065.1 Caprimulgus europaeus | reverse complement strand
TGATGTAGACATCAGAGGTAAAAGAGGTGGAACAGCTTTTAACATCTCCTGAGCTATTGCCAGTCAAAAGAGTGGTCTCTTCTCAATGGCAGATAACTTTATATATTAGGTGATTGCTGGTAATGGATCATAAACACATCTGAGTGAGTGAAGCTGTTTCTGTTACCTTACAGTCTTGTCTTAAAATATTTGAAAGCTATTTCTTGATGATGAGAAATATTTGTTCTTGGCCTCTTGTTTTATAGTAATTAGCTCTTACCTAAACATTCCTGACGTCCATTGTTAAACCTTTTTGCTCACCAGTTTAGCATTGTGTTTTCCTAAAATTGCAGGCAAAACGTCATCACATGGTGTAAAAAATAAACATCAGATTGCAACCACAACATTAAGAAAAAATCTCATGTTTTTTCAAGTGCAGTGCTTGTGAATAATAGGTACTCAGACTGCTTTGATTTTTTATTCTTCAGTGTATTAGTGATTGCTCTATAGCTCTGAGCTCCATGGAATGACACACAAATAACTAAGCAAATACCATCCGTTGTGGTCAGCATAGTGAATTGTCAAGGTAATGATAATGACACACAAAATGCTACTGGTTACTTTATGCAGAATTTCTGTTGTCATCCAGCACTGACTTAGCTCTACTTCCACACGAATTATGGTGGCCCTAGCCCTCCACCCTCCTTCTCCCAGTGTCTCAAGGGTATGGAGATCTCCCTGGGACTTTGAAACCGTATCTTTTTAACCGTAGTTCAGGATTTTATACCGAGGAGATGTTACTCAGTAGGAATTCAGTGAATATTGCATCTGTAGCCATGTTATTTTATACTCTTCTAGGAAATGGAGACTAAAAGGGTTCAAAGGCTTCTACATTACGTTTTGAATAGCCCAGCACCTTTGTTCTAAAAATAAATAACTTAAAAAAAAAAAAATAAGTGGGGTCAAACCAGAGGCTTACATTGCTTTTGAGGATATTCACATATGATCAGCTGTTGAAAGAGTTGCAGTTCAGCTGTGCTGAGCTAAGATTTAGTGACAGGGGCACCCAGGGATCAGACTCAAAGGCAGAACCTTAGTCTTTTCCTCAGTGAACAAGAAATAGGTATGGAGACACCAGACGAGATGACATGGAGAGATAATACACAGCACCAAAAGTCTTGAACGCTTTCCAGCAGCGTGGAAGACTGGTATGGCCAATCTTTAGGCCAAGATTCAGTGAAGAACATTAAGAACAATTGTAAGTTCATTCTTCTTTGGCAAAGCACGTCAGTTTATGCTTATCTTTAACCTGTGATTATTGAAGATAATAAAATTTATGTGTGCACTTAAAATTAAGCAAGAGCTTTATTGTTCTGTTGAATAGAAACCATAGTATGCTGAGGAGAAAGTAACCTAGCCTGCCATGGCCAGGGGAGGCTGTTTTTATATAAGGCTGCATGACAAGGTAAAAAACAGGGAAAACTTTTTGAAGAAGATTTCCTCATCCTCACTTCCCACTCCATATCCTCCCACCTTCCTAAATTATCCTTTTTACATCTCAATTGATGGAAAGACAAAGAAACCACTGTAACTGAGTAGAGCTGCAGAGTGGAGCAAAAATTGCAAGGGGTAAGGCAGATAAAAGCAAGCCTGGTCCAGCTTGAATATATGAGGCAAAATAAGCAGAAGAAAGCTAAAAATGTACATTGACAATGAAGGACAAAGAGCATTATAAGCATCATTGCTGCAGTCTGTTAAAGCATTTGCAGCAGACAAAAGATACAAGAAGAATTGGCAAGTAGAATTAATAGAAGAGAAAGGACAGAAAACTAGCAAAATTATTAAATTAGTTTTTTCGTAATTATTTTAAATGTGGAGCACATGCTCTAGCATTCTGAGAGTTAAGCGCTTGTACACATCTTTCTCATTGTTTTGAATCGAGCTCAAGCATATGACTAAATGCCTTTCCTAAATAAGAGTATTTTTCTGCAAGCAGGCTGAAGACAGGAATGGAGAGCTCCTTGAACAGGAATCACATTTCCAGACACAGGTTCAGGTTCAGCCATGTGTATGTGTGATGCTATATTTGAAAATAGTGTATGCACGTATCGCACAGGGAGTACTTAATGTGCTTGAAGTTGGCAGCATGCTTGAGCACCCTGTTAGATTGCGGAGAGAGAGAGAAGGTAAAAGCTGTAAAGGAGAAAGAAAATACTTGTGAAAGGTTTAGGCATTTTTCCAGGTTGCTGGTACACTGTGCTGTGCTTACTATTAGTGCTGTAACTTGTTATGTAGACCCTTCAAAGCAGAATTCTGCTCACATATCTGATATGACTTTGAAATTCAGACTTTGCCATTTCCACGTTCAGGTAGCATTTAAAAAGAATAACTGGTTTTAATGGGAAGTGATGGAATTATTTTCATTTATTTTTCTGAGGAGAGGGAGATGGGGGATAGGTGGCTAGTTTGACAACAGATAAGAAGCACTACACTCTAGGTTTTCAGGGAACTAAAACCTAAGCTTTAGGAAAAAAAGCTTAATTTAAAAAATAACTCATTACTAATTGATTCACTGTTTTTAAGAATATGTTTGGGTTTAGTAAATGAACATCTTGAAAGGAATAACTATTTTGGAGACAGAAAATATTAACTTGTGGAAGTCTTGCTGTAAGGACTAAATGCAATACTTTGACGATTGCCATGGTCCTATAAAAATAATGAGAAATTGAGGAAAACATCAGAAGTATTCATTAGAAAGTTCAATTTTATTGCTTATTTGAAATTGAAGAAGTACAGCTATCTTTTTTATCACTCTCTTTCCTTGTATTTCTCTAAAGTCAATATCTGCAGAACCTTTTGGACACTATACAGTTTCGGCTTTTAAATTATTTTTAATTTTCATTTGTTTATAGGTTTTATATCATTATTCATTCAGTCTATATATATGACAAATCTCAAATAAAGTAGATGCTCAGGACTGTCTTGGTCTTACACTGCCATTTGGACGGTGTTCAAGTTTAGCTGAATATTAAAACCTTAGGAGGATTATCCTAATGATATCTGTAGATCAGTGGTTTTCAACCTGTAGTCTGCCATCTGGGAATCTCTGGATTATTCCTGAATGGTCTGTAAAAATTGACTAAAGTCCCAACCTACTTCAGTCACTTAAATTCAGTACACGTCTTCAATGGAAATGTTTTATGACTTTGAAAATCAGAAAGGTTGTAAACCATTTTTTTAGAAATTTACTCATCACTTGCTTAGGATATCATTGATCTTTTCCAAAAAGCGACTGATAACTGAAGGTTTTGTTTATGTTAAGCAGCAGATGGTTTCTTCTGGATAGCTCCTGACTGGAAAATATTAAACTGTTTTTTCAGAATATTTTCACTGAATTTTCCCTAAAATTCCTTGAGATTTTCATGGAAATTTGGAGATTTTATACAGAAATATTTTTCAGTACATGGGAACTAGGCCTTAGAAAGGGCTTTGCATCAAGTAATTCCACAGAAGATATCTAAAAAAGCAAGCCCTGTGCCAGTAGATTAAGGTGTGCTCAGCAAAAAATGATGAAAATGTGCCATGGAAAATTAAGAGCCCACAAACTGAAAACGTAAAATATTATTCATTTGTAATGGAGATTTCCCAGACAATGTTACTCTTCACGTTTACTATGTAAATGGAGAAAGAATCAACCCCATGTATTTCATGAGGAAGACCCAACAGTAGTTACATCAGTCACCAAGATCCAGAATTAAATCTTGAGACAGGGTGGAGGCCTGTTGATTTTGGGGGAAAAATGCCAGAGCCAAACCCAAACCCCAGACTCCAGCCCTTGGGCACATTCTTAATGAGATGCTATTTTTTGTAGACTTTCAGTTGCAGCAACTATTTTTTTTTAATTATGTCTGGTAATGCTAAGTAAACGCTGCAGGGTTTAACTTATGAAAGGTTCATGAACTGAACCACGCGGTTTGGTTCTTAGCAATTGGTAACAAAATTCCACCTAAAGTTATATGTAGGTGTCACTCTTTGATGAAAGATAAACTTCTAAGGAGAATATCATCCATTCTTACATGGAGGGGGAATGTGTCCTCCCCGCTTTCATCAAGCCTAAGGAACCCTCCCTCTTGCTGAGGAAGTTAGGAGAACCTGTAACTTGCATGAGAAATTTCAGCTGCTGTTGCAACATCAGACGATATTTGCAGTAGATACCATATGAGTCTAGCAAATAGCAGAAACCATACAGGCAACAGATACCACACAGGTATTGTGCAGAGTGCCATAATGAAGTGAGAAGTGATCTGGGAGTCACTGCTCTTTCTCTTGTATCTCAGTTTTGATATTATCCCTTTAAGAAAATACTTATGACAAAAGTCCAGAAAGAATAGGTTTTTTCTCACTGGCAAAGAAAAAAATGGTAGATGCCTCTGATATGAACCTACTAGTTTCAGTGAGGACCCCCGCCTCAGGGAGTCAATAGACAGCTTTGTGGGATGGGAGGTTGGAGGGTCTCACTGAAAGAAGAAGAGACTATAAAGTCAGGAGAAAAAGAAAGCTCAGGTCCTGGATCTACCTCTGTTGCTCATAGAAAAGTTGACTGCCGACCTAATTGTGGCATCTAAGGATACTAACATTTTCTATGTATTTTTTAACAATGCAAAAGATGAGCAAACACTTGTTAAAATCAGTAGTCCAAGACCTTGAAAACACATTGCAAATCTAGGAAATCAAGAGTAAACTGGGAATTGAGTAAAATAATTCTGCCTGAAACAGTAGTAAACATATGGAATAATTGGCCAGCGAAGCAAGTAATCTAAATGAGTTTGAGAGACAGCTGGACGTTTTTATCTCAGGAGAGAAAGGACTGAAGGATATAGTGATAAACTGGGGAGGTGAGGATGAAATATACTGAAAGAAAAGGCTTGATGAACCAAAGAGCCTTTCTCTAGTCAGCCATTTCTTATGTTTATAAATGTAATATGGATAGCTGCTGTGTGAATATGCTATTTCTACCTAGTGTATTCATGTCCAAAGAATAAACATTTTGTTTCAGAAGATGGATTTTACTGATGCAGCCTCCACTGCCAGTAATAGATCTGCTGGATCCACCCACTAAACACAAGCCCAACAGCCCCCACTCTTTCTCCAAAAAGTGAATTATTTACACTGTACTTCATTGCTTCAACTTTCAAATTACTTCATGTAGTAGTACCTTACAATGCTTTTCTTAGCAAATCTGTGGTTAGTGGAAGTGTGATGCAGAGCCATAGATTTCCAGTCCAGCTAGCCTTCAGGGAAAATTTCCTTTATTACTGTTTTGTCTCCCAGCCATGACATTTTGGACGAGCCATGGTGGAAACATCATCGATAAAGATATTAACAAGTAAAGCCAAATTCATTCCAAGTAGTGTCTCTAGCTAGTTCTGTCTCTAGCTGGATCTGATGTAGCTCATAGATTTGCTCTCTGTCATCACAGTTACACCATCATTTCTTGCAGAAAACAAAAAAACAAAAGAGATAGAAGCACAAAATGTAGGAAAATGGAAACAGCATTCAATTTTCAATACTAAGTTTTGTAGCCAGGCTCCAAGTTTAATTTCAGTGCAAGTCCTATATGTGGTTACCTAACTACCCAACTGCTCCACAAATCAGACATTTGGATGTGTAATTGGCAAGGTTTATTACTGTAATTAATTGTGGTTTTAACTGATTGCAGATGCAAAATTGCACCTCTAGGAAAGGAGGCCAGGTTGAGGCCCTTTCAAAAATCATGTTATTCAGGTTGAACCAGAAAGATTGTACAGTAAGTTGAATGAATTTCAAAAAGACCTGATTTTCCACTTACTTGCAGTTTTGCTTTTGCCGTTGAAACATCACTGGCTTTAGCACAGTTTTCCTGATTAGCACTGGTGCAAGTTTTTGTTGGGTTTTTTGTTGGGTTTTTTTTGTTTTGGTTTGGTTTTTTTTAAAAAAAAGGATCTCTGTGTCTGGAATTAGGGGTGTGGGAGGAAGCTGGATGTGTCAGTGCTGAGTGTGCAGCTGCACCACTTGTGTTTGGAAAGACAGGCAGCAGTGCCAGCTTCCCCTGTTTAGAAGCATTGGGGCCGATTGGTGAAATGCCCATTCTGACGCTACAGTTACGATTCCGATAGCACCGTTGTGCCTCTGTCCCCCTCTGTGTCAGATGAGCATTTCTGGAAAAGAGTAACCCTTGCTCAAAGTAATGCTCTTTCCAGAAATTTAGATTTGCTCCCACACTGTGCAAATAACTCAACAACCAGGGTCTTTTAAAAGTAAACAAAGCAGGGAGGAAAGGGGAAAGGAAAAGACTGCCAGCTCTGAGGAGAGAGTTAATAGAAACCCCTTAAGTTCAACTTATTGGCTCCTTTGCACCTCATTATTTTACTGTGTGAAGGAAGTCTGAAATAAGGATCTTCACCATATTATCACAGGATATGCATTACTTTGAAGTGTTGTCAGATCTGATTCATATTCCTGATTGTATTAAATAAAGAACAATAAAACAATGTACCAAGTTTGTGTAATTCAAATAAACTCACACAAAGATAAGCAGGTAGCCAAAGTCATTGGGGAGGGGGAAAAATATGGTCATCCCCAGCATATACACTGCAGCCCCAGTTCAGAAATCATCTATTATTTAATTGCCCTATTCAGATATACAACGAAGCTTTCCATGCCTCTTGATAATTGGGATTTTCATTATCCTTCCCCCACTCATCAGGAGAGAGGATAATAATCCCCCTGTCTACAAATCATGCACTGGGCACAGGTTCCTCTTTCTGCACTTCAGCGTAGAAGTATTTGTAATAGAGACCATATTTGCTCAGTTCTCTTCTGCTTGGCAGGTTTATCCTTTATGCGAAACCAAATCTACAGAAATAATTCTGTAATCAGGAAACACATTGTTATCACAGTATATTTTCCATTAGAGTCCATGTGTTGGAAACATCTTCTTCTCACCCCCCCCCCCCCCCACTCCCCCCTCTTTAATTTTCTCTTCTTCACTTAGATGCATCTGAAAGGTCCCCTTTCTCTTGGGCTGCCACTGCAGGCAAAGACTCACTGGAGACTTGTTCCCTAGTGGCAGCAAGAAGTCTCACTGGGCTTGCTTGAGAAGACGTTTGCCAAGCCTTTACTGCTCACCCAAAACACTCGGGGTGGAAAAGAAACTGTCTGAAAGTTGCTAATATTTTACTATTTATATTTGAAGGTTCGTTTGTGCTAGCTGTGATGGTGATAAGTTGTGGGGTAGAGAAAGGAGGGAGAACTCCAGAATACAGCCATAGGGCCTTGTTGCAGCTTTACTGTTCTTGGGGAGTTTCTTCCTTGGAGATTTCCAAAGAAAGAACTAGTTGAGACAGTGCCTGGAAGACAGGGAATTTGTTTCTGATTGTGATATGGCCTGACCATGTGAATCTATTCAAGCATTTAAGTCACAACCACACAATAAAGGTGAATTCTCTTCCTCTCCCACATCTTTTTCTTTTTGTCCTTCTGAGGCAACTCCTCTGTGGTGTTTTTTTCTTGATAGTCCATGATCCTGCCCTGTTCCTCTCTCTCAGCCCAAACAGGTCCCCTGCAAATTCCAGAACAGCCTCCGAATCTATGTCCCCTCCTCTGATCCCAGCCTGAAATGCAAGAAAGGGAGGGAATTCAGGGATATAGCACTGGGCCTGGACCCTTCATTGAAGAATTTCCAAAAGATGAAGCTTTTTTAATTCTCCCAGCGTGATGTACTCTAATAGCTCTCCTTGGCTTATCCTTGAGATTCAAAACATGTAAGAATTAGTCACTGCTCTGAGAGTTAATTCCTCTCTGATTCAGTTCTCCCCTCTGTAGGAGAAAGGGTCTAGTAATACTTACCTGACACCTCACACTGGAGTGAAATCGTATTGTTAATATATATAGTTCACAGTTCATAAATGAAAATATAATGTAAGTTTCTGAGATTTATTTTAATTATATTTTCTGCAGGCTCACACGGTTTGGGGAGCGTTGGAAATAGAAAAATGTCAGAATGAGAGAGTTTGCATGACAGGAGGGGATTTCCTAGTCACAGTTACAGTTTTCTTGCAGGAGATCTCATAGATTACCAGGGAAGAAAGAAATATATCTCCTTTTCAGTGTGAACAATTCCAGATTTCCTCCTTTGCAGAAAAAAATACAGCAAACTATCAGCAGAGAAAATAGAGAAAGCACTGCTTTAAAATTTCTGTTTCAGAACATTTCTGCTGTGCTTGCTTCAAGTTCCATTTCCTGCTTCATTGTTTTATTCTGATTGTAGTAGAAAACATATTCCCTTCTTTGTATGTGACTCATAATCATAGTTGCTGACTATTCATTCAGTTCTGACTTGCTGCTGTGTCCCAGCCCTTGTCCAAAACCTGCTTTGTTCTACTATTTGGTTGGGAACGCGAACAGGTTTTATTCCATTTTTTATACCTTGCAAGGTAAACAAAGGAGAGATATTACATTTTCCATGTTTCCAGACATATCTTATCTTCTATTAGTCACTCTAAGCTGATGTTTCAGTCTGTTCAAAGTTGACCTCTTGAGTTGTGAACTTCCTTGAAAAACACTGATAAGCACAAAAATTTCAACAGCAATTAGCAAGGGAGTGGTGTTGCTGTGTATTAACATTTGTCTTTTACCTCAGGAAAGCAGAATGCAAATGTGGTGAAATTTCCCAGGCAAAGAAATAAATATATTGGCAAATCAGTATGGTGGCTTCAGCACAGTACTCATGAGAGGAAGTGGCCTGTAGTTCAGAAAGAACATTGTTTAAAGGTGCTTGCCAAAAGATTCATTTTCTCTCTCAAGTCAGTGAAGGGAGTTGCTGCTGAAGAACATCAGCCACCATGGCATTTTCCAGCTTTTCACCATTCTGAAATTCCATGAGGACCCCAGAGCAGCTCTGCAGGGAAGGACTTGGGAGTACTGGTGGATGAAAAGCTGGACGTGAGCCGGCAATGTGCACTTGTGGCTCAGGAGGCCAACCATATCCTGGGCTGCATCAAAAGAAGCGTGGCCAGTAGGTTGAGGGAGTTGATTCTTCCCTTCTGCTCTGCTCTGGTGAGACCCCACCTGGAGTACTATGTTCAATTCTGGAGCCCCCAACACAAGAAAGACATGGACCTGCTCAAGTGGATCCAGAGGAGGCCACGAGGATGATCCGAGGGCTGGAGCACCTCCCCTATGAGGACAGGCTGAGAGAGTTGGGGTCATTTAGCCTGGAGAAAACAAGGCTCAGGGGACACCTTAGAGCAGCTTCCCAGTACTTAAAGGAGGCCTACAGGAAGGGTGAGGAGACACTCTGTATCAGGGAATGTAGTGATAGGATGAGGGGCAACGGTTTGAAACTGAAAGAGGGTAGGTTTAGATTAGATATTAGGAAGAAATTCTTCACTGTGGAGGTGGTCAGACACTGGCACAGGTTGCCCAGAGAAGCTGTGGATGCCCCCTCCCTGGAAGTGTTCAAGGCCAGGTTGGATGAGGCTTTGAGCAACCTGCTGTAGTGGAAGGTGTCCGTGCCCAAGGCAGGGGGGTTGGAACTGGATGATCTTTAAGGTACCTTCCAACCCAAACCATTCTATGGTTCTGTGATTCAATAGGCAGGATTTGTGCTCTGAAGGGTGAAGGACCAAACCCTGCCACAGTTCCAACTTCTCTTAATATGCACTTGTAATTTGTCCATGCAGGGTAAATTATTTCACAATACTGTTTTGCTTTTGCCCAGGAGTTTGTAAATTATGGAAATACATGATTAGGGACAGAGTGAAGAAATCTCTTCTTAATAAGTAGTTTGTTCAGTCAGGGTTGGTTTTTGTTTTTTTTCCTTTTCATTAATTTGTTAGTTACTCAGTGAGTGTTTCATGTAAATAAATCTGAGCCTGGGACTGCTTGCATGCAGTTCCTCACATGCATCTTTATTCACTTTTTCCATTTTTCCATTGCTAGGCTAAGTCACATGGCATGATTTCTGATTGTTGTCCCCATTAAAGTAGCTGTACCACAGTTTTACTAACAAAAAGAAGCATGCTATCATTTTTTTATTCTCTTGTGGACAGCTTGGTGTGGTGGGTTGACCCTGACTAGAGGCCAGATGCCCACCAAAGCCCACTCTATCACTCCCCCTCCTTCTCAACTGGGCAGGGGGAGAAAAATATAATGAAAAGCTCGTGGGTGGAGATAAGGACGGAGAGAGATCACTCAGCAATTACTGGCACGGGCAAAACAGACTCGACTTGGGGGAAAAAACAAATTTACTTTATTACCAATCAAAATCAGAGGAGAATGAGAAGTAAAACCAAATCTTAAAACACCTCCCCCATCTCTCCCTTCTTCCCAGGCTTAACTTCTCTCCCGATTTTCCACCTCCTCCCCCCAGCAGCACAGGGGAACAGGGAATGGGGGTTGGGGTCAGTTCATCACACACTGTTTCTGCCGCTGCTTCCTCCTCAGGGGGAGGACTCCTTCCCCCACACCAGCGTGGGGTCCCTCTCACAGGAGACAGTCCTCCATGAACTTCTCCAGCGTGAGTCCTTCCCATGACTGACAGCTCTTCACGAACTGCTCCAGTCTGGGTCCGTTCCATGGTGTGCAGTCCTTCAGGAAGGGACTGCTCCAGCGCGAGTCCCCCACGGGGTCACAAGTCCTGCCAGCAAACCTGCTCCAGCGTGGGCTCCTCTCTCCACGGGCTACAGGTCCTGACAGGAGCCTGCTCCAGCGCGGGCTTCCCGCGGGGTCACAGCCTCCTTCGGGCATCCACCTGCTCTGGTGTGGGGTCCTCCACGGGCTAGAGGTGGTCATCTGCTCCACCATGGACCTCCATGGGCTGCAGGGGCACAGCCTGCCTCACCATGGTCTTCACCACAGGCTGCAGGGGAATCTCTGCTCCGGCACCTGGAGCACCTCCTCCCCCTCCTTCTTCACTGACCTTGGTGTCTGTGGAGTTGTTTTCTTTTACATCTCACTCCTCTCTCCCGCTGCAAAGTGTGCAGCTTTTTTTTCCTCTCTCTTCCTTTTTTTTTTTTTTCTTAATTATGTTATCACAGAGGCGTTACTGATTGGCTCGGCCTTGGCCAGCGGCGGGTCCCTTCTTGTAGCCAGCTGACATTGGCTGTGTTGGGTTGGACATGGGGGAAGCTTCTGGCAGCTTCTCTCACAGAAGCCACCCCATGTCCCACCCCCCGCTACCAAAACCTTGCCACGCAAACCCAATACACTTGGGAACAACTTACTGAATTAGGAAGATTATTTTTTTTTCCCAGTTCTCTTGCATCAGGTCTTTCCCTGAAATATCACTGTTAGAAAGTGAAGTAGAAAAATGTGATATAGGCTAAGACAAGATTTTTAAAAGTCCATCTTACCTGGAGAACAGTAACTCCGTATTCACATGGGTCTACATTAATGAACAGCAGAACAATCAGAAATTAGTGAAATACCTTGACCCAGTATATGGATCTATGAAAGAACAAGTGAGGGAACCAGTCCCAGGCTCAAGGAGCAAGTCAGAAAGCTGAAGGAGAGACATTCTTGCATCGACATTATGATTATCCCAGGGCAAAGCAGCTTATATTGTAGCCAAGCTCTTAGCATGAGCACTAAGCATCACAGTCATATTCCTACCTGTCCCTTGTGGAGCTCAGCCCTCTCACTGCAAATCCTATGTGACTGCAGATCCGACAGTGCCTTTTATCTTTGATCTCGTCCCACAGTTTTCTATTGTTTGTGACAGATCCTCAGTGTTATTTTCACAAACACTGAGTAACTCTGTTATGGGGATATTTGTTCATTCTTCGCTTGGAAGGTTGCAATTAGAGACACCTTAAGCCTCCGCTCTGGCTGTGGGGGCAAAGGACAGTGCAGGAAATTTGAACTTCTTGCTTATTTCTAAAGCAGTGCAATATTTGTACTTGACTTCATACATTATCAGCATGTTAACGAGCAAGCCTGCAGTGGGATAAGGTAGGGAGCTACAAGAATACGGGCTTATGCCAGCCCTGATCCAACAACAGGAAAGTCCTACCATGAGCACTTCTAGCATAGCTGCTGCCTAGTCTGCTTCTTCTGCGACTGCTGGAGCGTAGCGCTTGGTGCGGAGGTACAAATCTGCCAGCACAAATGGGCAGGGTAAAGCAGGAAGGCATTAGTCACCATTCTGCCTACTTGCTTCATCCCAAAAAACACTGTTTTATTGCTGAGTGGATGGGCTTGGAATGAATTTATCCACAAACATTCATGCAAGCAAAATTAATTTGTGCAAATGCTCATGAGAAAAATGAATGAGCCAGGGTTCGAAATAATAAACTGATCAGACTCACCTTCCCCCAAGGAACGCGAAACTCCTTCGTCCTCAGATAGGAGGACAAAACAAAACATTATTCTTATGGCAGAAGGTGTTGTTAAGGGGATATGGGTTTGATTAAAACTTCGTATTTTATAACATTGTGTTATATTATTTTATAATGTTTAAGAGTATGTGTTTTGTTAAAATTCCTTTAAAATGTAAGCAAGCAGCACAATTTTTTTAAGAGGCTGAAAAACGTGATGCAAAATACTAACTTCTGGAACCGGGAAAACCATTTTCCTTTAACTAAAATAACAGATTTGTATTGCTTTCTGTACAGATGATGGTTAGGTATTTAGATCCCATTCCTGCAGGGTATTTGTGCATTCCCTTCCAGATTAGCAGCAGCTAGCAGGATGAACCTCAGACTGTTTTAGATCTGACCTCTCTTCAGGTGCAGAAAGGAGATCAGTAAAAAAAGAAAAATCAGTTGAAAATTGCTGATCAAAAATCAGCGATAACTCTGCTCACTGACCTTGCTGTCACTAACATGGCTGGTCGAGACTGGCCGCATCACAAAAATAATCAAGGTCTAATGTAGTGCTGACCCTGTTGTGTCTTTTATGTTTTGGCATGAAAAGGAAACAACAGAATAATCTCCACAGGCTACACATTTATAATTAATACTGGTTGCCTATACTAGTAATTTTATGTGATAAAGATATTAAAATAGTGTCAATAAACCAGGAACAAGTGATGTGTAAAATAATTAACACTAAAGGGAATATAATAAGTGACTTATTAAAATCCATAGATGGATTATGTGACCCTGGGATTACAAAGACTCTGGAGCACATGACTCTTTATACGTCTTTTGGTCCAAACACCTCATTGCACTCTGTCAGATTACTGGCTCCTGACATTAAATAAAATTCAGGTATGATTTATGGGGTGGCCTTTTGACAGTAGCTGGAATCAGAAATGGTTCAGGCTTTGCCAGTGTTCAGTGCTGTTTTCATTACCTACTGATATAATGCAAGTATTACATTTAGTCAACCGAATTATGTGTAGTTCTCTGAGATTCTCCCTCACTCCCTGTAGTCATTGTTCCAGTCATAATAAAATTATCCTATCAATTTGCCACAAGAGGAAGACTGGAGTTCACTAAATTATAGCCATGTGTGTTTGTGCTTTAGACAAAGTGATACCAATTAGAGAAAAAACAAAAAAAACTCCCAACAAACCCAACTAGATTCTATTTTTAAATTGTTCATAGGGAACAGTGAGATTGGCTCACAGAGGAGGCCACCCTTGAATTTCAAGCACTGGAAATTTCATTTTCCTTAATTAGTAAAGCAGCATCTATCCAGAAAAACAGGAGAATAAAACAACAAGCGAGATGCTAAATAATATGTCAAAAAAGACACCTGGCCTCCCCTATGACTGATTAGTTTGAGAGCTTTGCTCTGTGAGGTGGAAGCATCATTTTGCACTTCTTTCCCCCCGCTCCCCGTATAATTTCTTTTTTTTTAGACAGCCTGAAAATGGTGTTTTTATACTCAGACAGCAAAACACCCCAGTTCTGACAGCTGAAGCGAAGCCATCTCAGTGGTTTAGCAGTACTGCCACACAGAAGACCTGAATTTGGGAGTGGCCCGGGGGCACTCTCTTTATGAGCCTTTGATGCTCTGATGTGTCACAGAGGTGATACGCTTTGACTCCAGGCAGCAGCGGTGTCTGAGGGCTCCTGACTCTGTAAGCACCTCCTGATGGCTGAATTATGACGCAGCACTCGCATGGCGTGGTAGGAGATTGCTTAGCCCTGTCCTGGCTGGGGAATGAATGAAGTTAATAGCTGCTTCATGGACTATGTGCTGGTACACAAAATGCTCCCCAAGTTAACCTGGCTGTGTATCAGAAGAACTATTTACAGAGCTTCTGCAGCAACAGCTAGGCTTCACGCAACGTGTAATGCAGAATGACTTCCTGGGGCCAGCTCCAAGCTCTTTCTGCTTACAACCTATGATTATTCCTCTGAGTATCAGTGAATTACTACTTTTTTATTTTTAACAGTTACTAGCTGTTGTAACTTCTGTGCCAATAAGCATTCGACTGAGGATCAGAAATTGCTAGCATATATTCAGTCTAGAGACATGGCATCCACACCATCACCTGCAACTTCTGAGACATCGAAGTACCTCAAGTCTACTGACTGTTAAGCAAGTCTTCCCAATCTTATTTCCCTGGATATTCCTCTTTTCTTCTACTCTGCTGCTGTCTTCATACTGTTGGTTGGTTTTATGCTGGAGCTCTGTACTGTTTATGAATCCCTTCTCATCATGTGAAGGTAGCTCCAATGTGAAGGTAGCTACGGATCTTCGTAAGTTCCCCTTATCCTGGTACTGGCAGGGTGTTCTGGATGATATTTTGTAGTTATGTTTAGTCACTTTAGTATTGTCATTATTCTTTTCAGATACTGTATATGAGCTCTGAGTAATTGTTTCTTTGCTATTGCTTTATGTGTTGATTTTATTGCTGGGCTCGCACCAATCCATTATTGCTGTAGGTCCATGCCCTCTTTGCTAGGCAGTGTTTCCTGCTTAGTTGATGTCTCTCTTAAGTGATCTGCTGCCTGCCTATTGTGCTTCTTCTGGATTGCAGCAGGCTAATGCCCAAGGAAATGATCTTGATTTATCTCTCTGTGCTGGACTCACATTTAGCTCCAGGGACAGTTTACTGTGGTGGTCCAATACTGCAAAGTGAGGATTAGCTCTTACCTTTCCTGCCTTTGCCATTTGTCTTCTGTCTGTCTCTGAAAACTATTGACATGGAGGAGATCATGCCTGTCTATTTGTTATTTGCTTATGAGAAGCAACTCCCATTTTGACATTGTATTATTAAAATTCTGCTGCTCTACATTAAGCCCCACATTGTATCCTATGGAACACCTTGCAGAATGCGATCTATGCTTTTGGCTCATTTTCTTGTTTCTAGTCCACGTTTATTCAATCTAGCATGAAGCAGCTAAGTGGGCACTTAAATTAGGAACATAGTTGCCCTTTTCTAATCAACACAGATGGAGAAGAGCACTTTCAGATGGCAGTTTGGATCACAGGTTAACTAGCTCTGTGGAAGTACCTACTTTTCTTTGTGATTCTCCAATGCTTTATGCTATGCAGGATGAACTTGGGCCCAAGTCGGGGGACTGGACTAGATGATCTTTGAGGTCCCTTCCAATCCCTAACATTCTGTGATTCTGTGAAGTCTGCTTACCCAAAATCAGAATAGTAATTTCCTTCTCTGTTTAGTTTCTATGCTCTAAAGTTCAGTCCAAATGAAGTTTTGAGTTAGGTGTCCATGAGACCACAGCATCCTTTGTCAGTAACTGTTAAGCACCCCGCACTGCTCCATGCACATTCTCCACCTGTCTTTCAAGCTCCATGCCTGGTTAGATGGTACATTCCTTAACTTATCTCTTGTATTTATCCCCCAAGTAGTGGTCTATGCAAACTTATTTTGCTATATAATAAGATCAGATTAGCAGTGTGCTACAAGTCACTTACTGAGGTTTAGCTGATGAGTGCTGTTTTATTGACAGCCCTCATAATTCATTTAGGATTGTCTACCCATACCCTGAATAGAAATATGATCAAGATCAGAAAAACTAACTCTTAGCACAGCCAGGTGAAATCTTGGCCCTGCTGGAATCAGAAGAATCAAAACAAAAAAAATGGAGAAATCCTTCTACCTTTTACTTCATCCACCACTTCCTGACTGCATTTGTATTCCAGACACTAGAGGTGACAAAGCTAGCGAAGGAGGCTCAGTCTTAAGTGCAATCTTCTCCATCTTAGGAGATTCACACAACAGGTTATGGACACACAATTTACCATGAAGTAATGTAAAATGTAGTCTTGAATCTTGACAGCCACTCTGTGGCAATTGCTTACACACTTGTTGTCTCTTAATGGTAAATGCAGCATTTCTGGGACAATTCACCTCTTGAAGATGGGAAAAATCTGATTTCCTCTTCTGGAGAGCATGCACAGCTTATTACTAAGGAACAGCTGATATCATCTATATTCACACTTGAAGCTATTCTACCTGAGATTGTCCCTGTGCTCTACCTTCTGGTGCATCACAGAGCTAATGAACCCAATCTCTGCTTTAAGGAGGGCATAGCAACTTCAACATTTGCCACTGGCTATCACAGCAAGTCAGTAACTGTGAGGGTTATGTAAGGGAATGTCATGTGAAACAAGTCCTATATGTACTCTTATAGTTAGTGTTTCCAATTTGCTCCATGAAAACCATGTCAGCTGTGGTTGGGAGTAGTAAAAATTTTGCAAAGGTATTACTCAAGTACTTGTGGAATTGAGAATTTAACATGTTAGCTCATGATCACAGTGCTACATAGCTAGGTCTGAGACAATATTTCTGTTATAAGTACACGTTGCTTTGAGCTTTTTGGTTGATTGCTTGTTCCTAATCTCTTAGGCCATAATACTGAACTTGCAATGCTAAAAAACAAGGTGCTCTATGGAGAATACAGATTTTATTTTCTTATTAGGCTAGATTTCAGTTGGGTATGGTCCTTGTCCAAATGCTTGACTTCTCCCTTTTTCAGTGAAATGTTTTTGACACACCTTACACTTCAGCACAGTGTACAATAATACCATTTTTGGTGAGGTGGATGAAAAGGCAGTCAGCCCTGTGTGAATTGTTCAAGCACGGAGGTGAGGAGACAGGCATTTTTCTCTTTAGAATTTGTAATTTTTGTTTTTTGTTCCCAGCTGCTGTCAAATTTCCCTTTACTAAAACTGCAAAATCTGCACATCATGCAAAAGCATTTATGTAAAAACTGATGTTGATTACAATGCTTGGACTAGAGCAAAGGTGGAAAAGAGTTGCAGCAATAATAAGGGAATCACAGAATTGCCTGGAATAGACCTATAAGATCATTAAGTCCAATGACACTGACAAGTCCCCTAAACCATGACTAAACCATGTCCCTAAGCACTACATCTTGACGACTCTTAAATACCTCCAGGGATGGGGATTCCACCACTGCCCTGGGCAACCCCTTCCAACACCCGATAACCCTTTCAGTAAAGAAATTCTTGCTCATATCCAATCTAAACTTCCCCTGGCACATCTTGAGGCCATTTCCTCTTGTCCTCTGTATGGAACTGGACATGGAGTCAGGTGCAGCCTTCAAGTGAAGTGGTACATATCCTGCTGTAAGAATCTCCTCACAGCACCAGGAACAGGAACATATTCACCAGGACTAGTACCACCTGTTAACACCATGTGTGGTTGCCCATGCCACTATGGGGCAAGGAAGTTCAGTGATGGTACAACTCCTTCACCACCATGGTGGCTACCTCCATCCCAGAGGAGCTCCTGCCAGGCCTTGTTTAGATCAGAGGAAGCCTGAGTATAGAACCACATGAATTAGCTCCACGTTTATTTTCACTAATTATAAGAAGGTGAGTCAGTTGAGAATGTGGAGCTGATGCCAGCAGAGCTTCTTCACTGCATGATTTTCTTATATCCACAAATCTGGCTGTTCACATTCATGATCAATGACAGAGAATAAGATTCAAAGAAAAGGATAGTCTGGCTACACAAACCCTTAAGACCAAAGGCTCTTAATGGATTCCATATGAGAGGAAAAGATGCTGTCCCCTGCAGAATTCATATTTATGGAAGCATACACTTCCTGTTCTTTGCAACAAACAAACATCTGTATGGGTTTTATTCTGACTTCTACAAGTTGTTTATTTTTAAGAGATCAAACTTGTACCAAATAAGACAATAGCAAATAAATAAGGTGCATCCTAGGATAAATAGGATTTATCCTATTGAAATCCTAGAATTTCAAACGTTAAGATCAAATAATCTGTACTAGTAGCCAGCAAAAGCCACAGTGTAGCCAAGTGAATAGGACGCTGAGACCCAGCAGACATGGGGCATTTTCTTCACTGTGTCTCTGAGCTGCCTAGGCAGGTCACTTTACTTCTTTCTGCCCCAGTTATTCCATCTAAAATTGGCAATAATAATACTGTTGTATTTTGTGATGCTAGGTAGTACTACAATAACCTTTTCTTTACTAAGATATCAGAAATACAAATATATTTTCTGCAATGGGCTGTGGCTTTCAAGGCTCGGAGAAGACTGTTAGGAAAGCTATTTTTGGTTGCAAAAATTGTGATTTTAAGTTTATTACTAGAATGGATTATGTTCTAATAAAAACAGTAAGCTTTTTACTGAAGAATGTATACTACATTCACCACATCAAGCTTCATAATTTTTATTCTTTTTAAATATAATTCTTTTAGTCATTAGTAGTTCTTATTACAGCAATAGTGGATGACATAGGCATTTTAAGCTACACTTGTTTTCAGTGGCCAATAACTCTTGAAATAATTCAATTCTGATCTGAAATTTTCATGCTTATTTTCATCCCAAGAGTGGATATTTTAGATGTTTAAATTTGAAAATCTGAAACCAAGCTGGGTAATTTTTTTAGGCTAAGAAATTCAAGAAATGGCAGGTATTATTTGGTTTGGTTTTTATCAATTCTGAAATACACTGCTCAATCTGGTTTCCTTTCATCATTTTCCCGAGTATTGTATTTCATCTTGTACAACAAAAAGAGGGGAAAAAAACAAGAAATATTTTTTAAGGCAAGTAGTGACTTAAGAGCTGAAGTTCTACGGAAAATCAACCAGGTAAATTTACATAAGTCACTTGGACTCAAATTTTCCCAGATGTACGTAGCTAGGTCCCATTGAAATAATTGCATTTTAGTTGAAATTAATTACTTGCAATGGTGTGACGTGTTTTGAAAGTTTTGGTTTTCTTGAAAGTTTGCTCAGAACTGAGTGGCTAGCTTAACACCAAAAAGCAGCTGATTACAAATGTGGTCCCATTGGAAAGCCCTTGCTAAGGCTATTGGAAGGTGACAGGAGAAACCTCAATCACTGGTGGTTGCCACCAAGACTCTGTCAGTCAGGGAGAACAGCAAACATAGTGCATTGATATTTTTACAGTTCCTGGAAGAAGGCTAGACTGCCTTCATGAAACAGGTGCTTGTGCTGCTCCCTTTGACTTTGGTAACCCAGTTTATTTATTTAGTGACTGGGGAATCAAAGGGAGAAGAAATACAACTCCATTTGGTTGTACGGCTGCCCCCCATCATGTGTGGGGAGATTCTTCCCTGCCAAACACGTAAAGCTAACCTTTATCCTCTTTTAAATCCCTCCTTAAAGCTTGCTCCTACCTGTGCCTACAAATCACTCCCATCTGTCTTTGGTTAGGCAAGTGACTCTTGCTTTTCTGCTAAACTGTTTGTTTTATTGTTACTTAATCCCAAACCACCCCCACCCCCTCACATCTCCCCATGAGCTGTCTGATATGGGAAAGTTTTGGGGTGGGGGCTCTATTATTTTATTGGTACATTCAGCCTAGGCAGGGGACTGATCCTTAACTGACACCCCGTGCATCATCACAGCACCAAACAATCACAGAG
Source organism: Caprimulgus europaeus (assembly GCA_907165065.1). The sequence goes on along the minus strand of OU015532.1, from coordinate 33,872,012 downwards.
GATTTCACAGGCTAGCGGGTATTTACAGGGCAAATGATAAATAATGAAGGAGGTTTGTGTTTTGTGTAAGCAAAGAAATATGGTTAAATCTTCTGTAGGAACTTGAGCTTATTCAGTGCATAAATCATTCCTAGCCTTTCTGCTACATTAATACACAATCACCTCCTTGGAAGCCCGAACTCCATTGCTTGCAGGGATCAGCAGCCCTTACCTGTAACAATAGCCAAGCTCAGCTAAGTTATATTTAATTTTTTTGCTAATCAGTATGGATTTGAATGCTTTCTAAGAAGTACTCTGTTCATTTTAAGTGCCACAACTGGGGGTCTGTCATTAGAAAAGAAACATTTGGGGGTCTGGGAAACAAAACAGGAATGTGAGCAAGGTAATTATCACAAGAGCCGGCTCTGGGAGCGCAGGAAGTGGTGCTCTGTGGCGTGAAGGCTGATCCTCTCAGCCCCAGTCTGAAAGGAGACATTTCCACCAGATAATTCAAATAAGTTTTAATATTATTTTTAATCATGAAAATGTTTCAAACACACTTCCGTCTATTCATGACGGCAGGAGTGGTTATTTCATTTTTTAATAGGAGCACTTACAAACAATCCAAGTGTAATAACCAGCAGCATAAAATTATCAGTGATTCAGCCGATGCTGAACTTCCCACTTGTCAAACAGTGCAGATTGGGTTTTCCTCCTTTTTCTTAGCTCTTAGGTAAATTTCACCGCTCAGTAGCATCTCACACCAGACAAAGAGGAGGAAAGGGATGAAAAAGCATGAAGCATGAGTGTTGCAAGGCCAACACAATTTCTCATTTGTGAATGAAAACCAGGGTTGTAAGCTAAGTGGGAAATGCTGGCTGGGAGCTGTCTTGATTCCCTGCAAGTAAAAACATCAGGGATCAGAAAGCCAGTTCCAAAGGCAAGTGAAAGGTTGTTGATGAATTACTTTGTGCGTGTTTTAATTACCCTATCATCCTGAGATTTTTGTGTATTGATCTGAACAGCAGTAATAAAGCGCTTTCCTCCCCTCACTCCCTTCTAAGCATTAGAGCTTTGTCTATTAGGTATGCTTCTAAGGAGAGAAATTACTCATCTTCCAGACTAGCATGGAGAAAGGGGGAAAAAAATACAAATGGGCGGGCATGATCTCTTCTGCTATTCAATATGTTTAAATCTAAATTGTTCATATAATTATTCCAGCACGTATTTTCTTCTAGGCTGCAGCCAGGCAGAAAAATTTAAAACATGAGAAATTGGACAATGCTAATGTGAAGTAAAATGTAGTTAAATGTTACATTCCTTTCAATGTCATTTACCAATAGTTATGTATCATACTAAAATTAAAGGAAAATGTTAGCCTGAAAGTCAATGTATTAGTGGGATGTACAATAACTAATATTTGAATAACCCTGAAAAAAAAACCCTGAAATGAGCATTACTAACGTTCGATCAAGAATGGCTCTGGGCAAAGGTGACTGGAAAGTATACCTCAGAATAATTTTAAGAAAGTAATTTTTGTGAGCTCTGTAATTTAAAAGATAACTATTCACTTTAAGTATTAACCAGTATAAATCATAATAATAAAAGAAATGGATAACAACCTTTATTAGGTAATGGTAAAAGAAGAAAAAAGAAGTAGTTTCACAACAGCACTGAAAGGAAAGCATTTTGAACCTCATATTACATGCAGATAAACTTGGACACTCGTTTGAGCCTCAGTTCCTTGAGGAACTTATTTATACTGAGAATTTGGCTCAGCTTAAACCTGCAAATTATCTCATCAAATTACAAAGCAAGGCACTAACAAACTTGAAATGAAGTCTCTCTGTCCAACTTCTCACTCAGCCGCTGGGACAAGCGAGCTGCCTACTGTCTCCCCATTTCCCCCTCTCTCCACAACCGGGGCTGCCAAGCTGCTGCGGAGGCTCGTGAGACGCACAGGCGAGCGGAGACCAGTGGGGCCCCCATGAAACTCTTGCATGAAGGATGGGGCACATGTATGAGCGATGGGATTCCAAATCCCATCTTTACCCAATAATAATTAATAATTAATTAATACTTAACACCCATCTAGTGCTTTACAAGCATTAACTAATTAAGCTAATTCACCCAAGGTCAGTCCTTTGTACTCTCACAATACCCAAGATCTTTTTGATCATACACCCTAAAGAGTAAAAACAGTATATCAGTAATGTTAGTTTTAGCCTAACACTATTTGGCAATTTTGATCATTAGAGACGGAATTAATCAAATATCTACTGTGTCCCATTTTTGCATTTTATCTTCCATTCTGCATTTACTATTTTTATCTTTATTAGTAGCTACTGCTCAGTGGCCTTAAAGAATTTTGCCATTCAACAGAAACTTTTCTTTCCAGATACTTATGCTAATTAGTACCTTGTTTGTGGCTTCAGTGTGATTTATGAGCTACTCTGAGCCCTGAATAACAAAATATCAGGCTATCTCCATAACTGTCTATTAATTTGTTTATCTTTCTATCTGTCTACCTATCTGTTGAAATTTAAAACAGTGCAATAACTTTGAGAACAGTGACACTAATGCAGCATTAGATTAAAAGAATGTTACTTTACACAGGCGTAAATGTAATTTAGAGGCACTTAGAGGAAGCTATATACTTAACATGATTCTTGGCCAGTGAAGACAGGTTGATCCCACTCATTTTGGGATTGCTAATTTGCAGTTAATTAGGAAGATTGATTCTGTTCTCTGATGCATAGGCCCAACCCTAAATGCATTTTTCCGGTTTCCGTGGCACCATGCTAGTTATCATTGTCATGGTGTAAGTATAACTGAATGGCATGGTCCTACATAAAACAGAATACTTGGGGAGTTTGGGAAAGTAAATCTACTAGCCATTAACAAACATTTTTCTAGTTTACTCTGTAGACTAAAATCTAGTGCCATCTGCATTTAAAACAACTTTCAAATTACATTCCTTTGAGAAGGTTTATTGCAATTAGCAAATAAAACTAGAGAGTTGATTTAATCCTCAACTAAAATAACACAATTTCAGGGTTTGAGGGAAATAAAATATTGACATTTTGCTTGAAGGAACTTGTATCCTTAAATAAATGCAGTGGGCATGGCATACTTAAGCTTGTACCTTTTATAGAAGCTAACATTTATTTTCAATGTGTTATCTCTCAAGGAGGTTCTCCCCCTGTACTCTCAAAATACAAGCTGGTATGGATGGATTTGGGGGAGGAGTGAAGATGTTGAAATAATCTGCAGCTAGTGTGGGCTAGCAGTAAATTGCTGCTCCCTTAGAGTGGGGGGAAGAAGGGGGGGAGTTGTGCTTCAGAAGGGGGTCTCAGGGCACAGTGTCTTGTGGAACTCTTCCTAGCCTGGTGCAGGTTACACCAGGCACGTATAGACAGAATCTCTTCTCCTCATCCTGTTTATTGAATGAAGGGGCTTCAAAAGGAGTATTTTGGATGCATCTATATTCTTGTGCATGAAAACAATTAATGAAAAGTACATCTAGTAAGTTGAGCTTTTTTCACACCTTACCTAATTTCAAACTGGTCATTTTTCCAAGGTTTGGATTTCAATACAGCTGTAGGTATCAGACCTCAGGGGCTGTGAACCTTTGCAAAGCCAAATGAAGAGAAGCCTTGCTGTGCCTTTGTCACTCCAGACTCTGTCTGCAGTGGTCTTCCCAGCTAGTCCTCTTTCTCTGCACCAGTGTGCCGTTGCATGTAGCTGTTACACGCACACATCATCCCATCTCTAACCTACCAAAGTTAGGGTTACACTGGGGTATTCTTCCATGGTCAGACAATTTTTCTGGCCAGACTGTTTTAATAAAAGCATACTTTCTAGCAATTTTGCACCAAAAAATTTGCCCAGGGTTATCTGCCACGGGAGTACTACACTAATGATTCAAAAATAAATAAATTCCTTCATTTATCACTTTACAGACAACTAGGAAACTTTTCAGAACAGGTCTGTGGAAAATTCCTAGGTATTGTCCTAAGACAGCAAAATGAGGTGTGTTGAGTCAGTCTGGAAAAGCACAGAAACACTAAACCTTAGAACCTATTGAGGGCCAGAGGCATTTTGTTATCCATTTGGGGAAAGAAAGAGATAAGGAGGATTGAGATACTTGCTATAGAATAGTTCCCAGACTCAGTAATTTTCCTTTCAAAATTTCAGTGTCACTGTATTCATCATCTTTCTCTTATCCCTTAACCTTTAAATTTTGCAGTCTGCAGTGCTCACAATCCCGTAAGCTACTGGTTGCACATAAAATGAGAAATATCAAATATCAAAATATCCACCAGATGTAAGCGTGCAGGGTAGGAAGAGCATGGACACACCTCTCAGTCAGCCCCATCAGCTCCTTCGATATACACATGTGGCTTGTTGTCAGTACTTGTGGTTGCAGCCCGAAAGGATCAGGATCAAAGCAAGTGCTTTCCTAGTTCAAAGCCAAATTTGTGTCTTTGCTGGCTCATTTGAATTTTTCATCCAGACTTTCATGGCTTCCTTGTGTGCTTGTAATTACCACATCTTTAAAACCTGACAATCCCTTCATATGGGCCAAATTCGTTTCTCAGATTGCGCTTGTGCTCTACACAGGGGTCCAAGATATACATATGCTCTCTACAGCACAAACTTTGGGCCTAAATTTGATCCATAAAAATGCAAAAAGAAAAATAGCAGAGTTATGAGTGTATACTTCACAGACAGAAGAAAGTAATTCAGAAACTTCTGAATAGTATCCTTGAGGCCTGACATGTACTTCTAGGATCTCCAGTAGACATTAGGATAAGTAGTTGAATATTTTCCCTTTGAACAGTAGATCAGCCCAAATCTGCCTAGCAGAAGAATTAAGCAGAAGCTTAATTAATCTTCTATTAATATTTCCAGTGGATGCATTGCAGGTATTCTCCTGGTTTGAATACCAAAGCTCTGATCTCCACATGTGCACTCCTAACGCCTGCTTAGGGCTTAGCTCTCTTTGATTTCCATGACCAAGATGATGAGCACCTTTGCAACTTTCCAGCAACACAAAGGGAGCATGAACTGGCAGCTCCAGTTTCCTCTGGAGTGAGGAAATCCCCCAAAAGTGCAGAGTCAGTGAATCCAAGACTCACACCACCGCACCCACACCCACATCTTCTGGCTACATGTAGATTGTGTTACTCCTTGGTAGCAAAGATCAGATAGCAGAGTTTAGAACAGGCAGTAGGAAGTTTTAAACCTGGTGCGGAGAAAGAAAGACCTGATGTAAAGATCATGGGGCCATAATCAGCTTTTAATTGCTTTCTGCACACTTCTTAGTGGACACAGAATTGGGCGATAGGGAAGCAGTAAATTGGAAAATACTTATAGAAGGAACCAAAAGGATCTGCTTCTGATTCGAACCTTCTGTGATACGTGTTTTGTAACCTCATTGTTAATTCCTCCTCAACCACGCAATCAACAGGATAATTGCCAGCCTTTCTGGGCTTTTCCATTCCCACACTTCTGGAGGTCATGTCCACCTCTTAGCAGCCAGTTTAATTCTCTTAAACATCAGCTTATCCTTTTCCTCTGACTCACAGGTTTCCTCTTCCCTCCATTTTATTTTCCTTTTCCTCCCAGATCTCCCAACCTAATTCCTGACCACCTCTGAGCAGAGTCAGCAGCCCAACTCAGCCGTAGTGACTCCCATTATCCCTCACTTCCCTCTGTGTGTTTTTAAATCCTTTCCTGACCTCCAGTAGGCCTTCCTACCTTGGATAATCCCACTGAGGGGTGCTAGCTAGTCTGGGAGTCTCTCCTGGGCTTGCATCAGCCTGCTACATTCAAATCTCATGCTCTGAGGCTTCCTCAGGTCAGACACATTCTGCAATGAATCTGACCTGGGGAAGCCCTGGAGCACAAGATATTTGAAAGGAGGATCAGTCTGAGGTTTGAAGCGGAGAAGGGGGGCGGCGGGGGGTGTGTGTGAGATTCATGTTCAGACCAGGTCTTATTGTTTCTGAACCAGTTTTTCCACTGCTAGCTAACCATCACAGGTACCCAAACCACATTTCCTAAAATATTCAGCAGGTCAAATTACTTGCTATAGAGGTGGAAATAAGAAATAGGGGTTGGTTTTTTTTTCCCACTGTTTTCCCTAAAAAGTAATTTATGAAGGTGTGCGTGGATGTACACGTGTAAGTGCAGTGAAGCATTTACAGCTTACAATCATTCCTTGAATGAAAATGGATAAATATAAAGGTTTAGCGTGTTTGTTTTAAATGTGAAAGAAAGTAATATTGATTAGGGCTGTGTGTTTGTTTACATCATTTTGGTAGTGTTAAGATGTCTGGCTGTAATTACCAGGACCTGTCCACCTGTCAAAGAGCAACTGGGTTGTTTCACCATTGTCTGCCAGCAGTAAATCTCTGGGTCCGTATGGGCCTCACACAAATGGGGGAAAAAAAAAAAGAAAGAATACTTACTAAAACATGCACTTTGTTATGGAAACCACGTGCTTCCTAAAGCTTTTTGGTTGTTATTCCTCTGCCGTATTTTATTATTCATAGAACTTGGGTATGAAAAGTATCCAGGTATGATATAATTATTTAAATGTTTAAAACAAAACAAAACCAATAAGAATGCTTTAGCCTTAAAACCATGATGGAAAATAGTTGCATTGCACAAATCATTTCTTTAAAAAAGGAAACTCATTCTATAAATAGTTGTCTTACCCAGCTATGCCTAAAATAGTACTAACTCTATTCAGTATCCCAATTACATAATACAGTATATTGAAATAAGTCTCCCTTAATGTTATGTTGCAGAGGGTTTAGAGTCCAGGAACAACCTTGCAATAGGGACAGAGTGACCTTTTAAAAAGAAAAATGAAATGAAATATACTTTCATTTTCCAGAAATATGCATGAAAGTAAAAACTTGACAGCATGGAAGAACATAAGCAAATATATCTTTTTATTTGAAGATAAAAAGAAGCAGAGGCTAGATAGGGAAAGGAAAAAAACCTGTGAAAAAAACGGATGATGCAGTTTTTACGAATAAGCAGCTTAATGTATCTTGGCACCCACAGTAAGCCTTGTAGGAGCTCAAAGTGCCTCAGGCAATCTGTGAGCAGAATAGCAATTTTATTACTTTGTCATTAAACCAATTTCACAGCAGTATTGTTTGTTAATGAGCAGCGGCAAACGAGCGAAGATGTCACACACTGGAATAGCAGTGAGATTTGTGACCCAAGCTCAGAGCACTAAGATGGAAAGACCATGGCTATAAAAAAGGAAATACTTTGGGATGAAATGCAAAGTCTATACAGCAGAGCTTGTGTTTATGAGCTACCATTTTGCTAAGAGCTGTGAGAGAAATAAAGGTCTGGAAATATGCAGTTAAAACAGGGCCTATAAAATTAAAACCAAATTAAAGTATAGCAGAGGATTACTGCACAGGCTGTACTCTACAAAATATATTTTAAGTGATGAGGTGAAATCTAAATCAGTTTTGTTTGAATTTAGTTGGTATTTATAAAATTCAATAAAGCAATGACAAAATCAAAACCAAAGCAGCAGCCCCAGTCCTGTGGTCTCTGATCAATAAGCTTCACTTTGAAGAAATTCAACTTACCAGCACTTAATTAGCAACCTGCCCTCTCTTTATGAGAAAGGTAATATATAGGTTTATATAGGAATATAAATACTGAGCAGACATAATCAGTCTGCCTGCACACATGCTCGCATACACACACATGCATGCACGGGCGCACCCTGATTCTGTACTAAACAGTGAATCAGAATCACCTAGCAAAGACAGATTACATGAAGCTGAACTGCATCATTTGATGGGACTTTTTTTTTCCCTCTTTTTTTCTTTTTCTTTCTTTTTTTTTTCTTTTTTTTTCTTTTTTTTTTTTTGAGCCAGGGCTGATCTTACAAAGAGATTGGGAGACAGCCTTGAGGGATACAAGAAACAGTGCCAAGCAGGCACATTACTGAATCCCTGCAAGGCATCCCGAGGTGAGTTTGCTGCCTGAGCTGTCTTTCCATGTTTATACACAGGGAAAACTAGTTCAAGCAATGCAGTAAGTGGATCAGTATGACTGACTTGGAGGAAGAGAGGAAAATTAGCCCACCATTTTGCTCCATTTGCACTAGAGATGGGGAAATAGTTTTGCTGTCAGGACTTGCTTCTGAGCCACCTCCTTTCTTTCCTGTAATAAAGCCCCACCCCATTTGTTTCTATTACAATCACATTATTTAGCATAATTATCCTCTTAAAAATATCTAGATCGCTATAAACGCTTCCGTTCTTTTGGCTGTTCGCTACCCCACCCATGAGGATTTCGGCACGGTGACTACCATACGTTTGTGGAATGCTTTAAGGGCTCCAGTGAAAGAATAAATTCAGCGTATTTGCGTGTGCCTGTGTGGATCTCCCTCCCGGTTTCTCACTCTCTCTGCGCGTAGTCAATTTGAACAATGTATTTCACTTCAGTTCACAAGCACGCTGACTGCCCTATCCTGTGATTAATATTTTTAGATGCTTGGTTTCATAGCTTGGTAACTCGTGCATGTTTTCTGCTATTTAACTAAGTGGGTAAAGGGGACGCTGCAGGAAATGCTGATTGTTGAGCAGTAGGCGGTGCTCACAGTTCTGGGAGCTCAGCTTAAGACTGTTTTCTGCCTGACAGGGCAAGACCCCCAGACAAATCACTGGCTGGGTCTATGGTAGTTGGCAGCCATTCAAAACTGGTTCTCTGCCAGCAGTATTACTAGATAGCCAGACAGATCAATTCACTTCTACATTCCCGCCATTATTTATAGCACACTGTATATCTGCTCTTGCTTATGAACTAATGATTAGCAAATACAGTACACATAAAACATAAGCATTTGTTCTGGGGAAGGCTTTCTGTTGCTGATATTGCAGATAGTTTTACAGGTCACAGAGCCTTAAAAAGGATTTAAAGGGCATGTCTTGTGTAACATTTGTTCCTTTGAAAATGATGCTCTCTTCCTATTTTTGTGTAATTGAAGAGGATAGAAAGGTTTACTTGCTGCTTATGTTTCATTGAATTCTTGCATTTCCCCCTTCTCCTACAGACTTCTAAGGAAAACACATAGGAAGAGAGGCTTATACAGTATTATTTGTTATTTAAGGACTGTAATTCTGTGTACCACTTAGGCTTTTCTTCTCAAAAAGATCTATCAGATTGGTAAAAACAACAACAAAAAATACCCATTATTAACCATGCTTATATTTTAGAAGTCAGGGCAACTGTAATTTTGTAAACTGTGGGGAAAGTCAGATAATTTGAAAATTGGTGTGAAAATACCATACCTTTACCAGGCTGTTAAAATGCTAGTTATAGTATTAATTGTTTCACTTACATTTTTGAGCTAGAATAGGAAAGGTCAGCCCAAACCTAAGGCCCCAGTTCCAAAACAACATAGATCTACTGAGTTTTTTAAACCCAGATACATACCAAACTTACTGGCCAAATTAATCCCTGGCATAAACACAGCCAAGTAAGTGGATCTGCAAAATTTAAAGATTTTTAGCTGATCGCTGCTACTGGTCTTACCATATGAAGCCATGAGGTAGCAATATTCATGGGTGTTACACTGAGCAACCTGTTATTTCCCCAGAGAGTTCACAATAAAGTGGCAAACGCGCTTTCACTTCTCTGAAATGAAGTTCAAGCCTACTGCAGCATGTGAACTTTCAAAGGTTTCAGAAGCTGCTCACACTGGACTGCCCGAATTCAAGGTGTGCTGCTGGCTGGAGAAATGTCGTATAATAAGGAAATCTGCTACCTTGCTTTCCTGAACCATTCGTTAGCTAATACTTTTGTCTGGGATGGGATGTGGGGAACACAATGTCAATATATTCTTAAGAAGTTGTCCCCTTTCCATTTGGCAACAAATGCACCAAAACAGCCACCTTTGTAGCCCCAGCTCCCTTCCTGCTGCTCAGGTGCTCAAGCTGAGGTACCCTGGGAGTGTAGTGCTATGATAGGTGCTTTCCAGGACACTGAGACATGTTACCAAACAGCAAAAATTAACATTAAAATAGTAAACCGCATTTACACCAAGTGAAAATCTGGCCCAATGGAAAAGAAAAGGTAGAATTAGCCTTTCCTACCACTTAGCATTAAAAATAAGTGAAGAGGAAGAATAGAAGTGCTAGAAGAACATAAGATCCCTAAAGGGCACATGCTCTGGTAAAATCTTTCTGCTCAGAAAGCTGTGACTAAAGATGGTTTGTGAATGTTCTGCACCTTGTGTGATCATCTCCCCATTCAATGCATACAAAAGGCCACAAGACCAATTAAACAAGGAGTATACCAAGAGTATTTTACACTCCCTTTGTATTAAGTGGTGTACATACCCAAGATGTGGGTCAATGCAGAATCAGGAATGCTGGCTTGGCAAAAATCTTCCCGAGTCAGAATTTTCAAAAGCCAGTCATGTCTAGTGACTAGCATACAGAAGTGAATAATCCAGAATCATAGAACTCTCTACAGCCTTCTGAAAACTCAGCTGTCTTCCTTTTTTTGTTATTTGGAGGACAAAATGGGAATGGTGTGCTCATTCTTTCAATGTTACCAATGATAACAGAACAATTTCCAGGTGAAACTGAGCTCTAGGAGAAATTTTAAGATTTAGAGGTATTTTTACATGCTTTTATTCTTATCCATTTAAAACAGAAATCATAAGAGATTGATGTTAACCTCCTGTTGAATATGGGTTAATTTGAAGATGGCAGAAACAAAAAAATTCTATGTTTCATCTTAAAAACTACCGATGGAAGCAGAAAGAGATTAAAAAATTTGGAATATCATAGAAGGGCATTTATGTGGAATCAAGAAAATTATAGTCCAGAATGCGCTTAGTGCCTTAAATAGGTTGCAAACATTCCTTGTTTTCTACTGGCTCTATCATGTCTTTCTTTTTCTTCTTTATTCCTTTACCTAAACACAATGACTGATGTAAAACACAACCCATACAGAGTTTCTGAAATCAAAATGCCATACTGTGCTTGCATAGTAGAAATCTCTTCTTGGCCAAGACTATCACTGAGGCAAGCCTTACTAAAAAATCATTTTTCATTGTGGTTTTCAAAATGTTGCATTTTGAAGGGTTTTTTATACGTCATCTTTTATCAGACAACATAAAATATACGGTATTTCATTTGCTTGTTTTACATAAATCAATCCCCCAAAAAGTTTCTACAGCTCTTTACATTGTCTATCCTTGCTCATTTGTAAGCCTGCAAGTTTAATAAAGACTATTTTTTCTGTGTAGGAAGAATATGCCATTTTACCTGCAGAAAAAAAAAAAAAAAAAAAAATTAAAAGCAACACTATATTTCATAAATGTACATATTTTATGTTGCTGGGCACAGTGTCCTGTAGCCCAGGCAGCAAGTGCTTTGGAAGACACTGGGAATATTTCTATTTTATACATGAAAAAATAAATTAGAATTTTTCTATTAACTTCACAACCACATGGAACCTCCTTAACACAAAGGTCTTGAATGTGGTGAGATCTGTCCATTTATGTTTTCCCTGATGTTTTTCTTTCTCCAATCTCTAACTTTTCAGTGCCTACTGAAGCCCAGTAGTTCAGTCAATGGGAGCTATAAAAAGAGGACAGAAATGAAGGCACAGTAGTTCAGAGTTTATTTCTACACAAGAGAACAGTATTGCTTTCTGGAGGGAAAGATGAGTCCTGCTGATACCTTGAAGGTCTCATTACTCAGATCTGGGGGGTAAACTCAGGAAAAAGACAGTCATTCGGTTCTAGATGAGGCCTTTTCTAAGCTGCTTCTTGTACCTTTAGCTTTATTTCTGAGCCCTCATTTCTCAGATTTTACTCTCTTTCTGGATGAAAAGTAGATGTCACAGATGCCTTGGATGTTTCTCCTGAGGTGAATCATTAGTTTAATATTTTTTTATAAAATTTATTATGAATGTCTACAGTCTTAATTCTAATCAGCTACAATCATTTTCTTTAGAACCAAAAGTTTTCACTCTTGCTGAGTATCCCATTGTGAAGTTTAATCAAAGGCCACTGATACAAAGGACAAATAGTTTGATCAGTAAAAAAACCAAGATGACTGTTGGCTGACTTGTTCAGGAACAAACACTCTCAGAAGCCATTCTTCAGATGAAGCCTAACTCCATTAGGCTGTCAGAGCACCTGTCTAACTCTCAGTCATGTTAATGAAGTTATCCATGTGCTATAGACAGGCACACGCTTAAGTAAACTGCTAAATCAGGGAGAGCAAGTCTCAGTCTTTGGCACATCGAGGTTCTGGAGGGTCATGTTTGCATAAAAGCAGTTCTGAGGAAGAGCTTTATTCCTCAGCCACACGACTTAAATGTTTATTTTTACATGTCAAAACTCCCACTAAAATGTAAAATTTTGTTTCTCTCTAAAAACCAGAGACAAACCCAGAAGCAGTGCTGTGGTTTGAGCACCAGTTTGGCTATAACATTTCATTCAATTTTGAAATATGACATGATGGTCATGGAAAATTAAGGATAAGTCCAGAATCAATTTATGAACTTGGGCTGAGGTTTATTTTTTCTGATGAAACCCAGTATTATATTAATTTTATGTGATTATGTTCATTGCAAATATTTCCTACAACTTTACTCAGAAATTTCTGGTTTTCCTTTTTCTGAGAACTACTCCAGGGTACATCATTTGCAGGCTTATTAGTCATAATACAGCAGCTCCTAGAAGATCCATCTGAGATGCGAAGCTCACTGTAGACAGCATCCATGTAACAGTGGATGGATTTCAAAGGGCTCTCACGTGCTTTTAGAAATACCACAAAGCACATGTCTGGTTTAGGTACATGGATAGCTTTGGAAATCTGTCCCCTAAATTATTCAGTCACCTGACAAGATTATAACAGTCTGTACAGCCTTTCTGACAATAAGTATTAGCAGTGAAGTCAGCAAGTGGGTTCACCATGTGAACAGTGTACAGTTACCAGACTGCAACACTGAGACTGAGATGCATGTTTCCACAGAGGGGTTAAAACATGAAGTGATTAAACACTGAAGTAATAAAGGTATAAGCTGGTGAAAAACTACAAAACCTATTTTCGGAATCTCATACTAATATATTTTTGTGTTGTATGAGGTTATATTGTAGAGCAAGATAAAAATACATAAAAATAACATTAAAATATGTTAGGCAGAAATGAATAAAAATAACAGAAAAAACATTTACAAAATCTTTTTCTCTTAAATATAAATGCACTTTGCTGCTTCATTCTCTGGCTTTCCCAGGAAGTCACACTGAGGCGCTATGTGGGTAATGTGACTGAGATGGTGGCTGGGGGCTGGCAGATTTTCAAATCGGTTTCATTCCTTTAGTCTCTGCTTCAGATTGTCCATGTTCTTGTCTCAAAGCCTGTTGAAGTGAGTTGGAATTTTCCCACAGATTTCAGTTTTGAACCAAATAACACTTGCAATAAGTTACTCAAAGGGCGTTTGCAGGACAATACATAGAGATATGGCAGTTTCCTGAAAAGTGGTGAGGAAAGGACCCTTGTTGCCAAGTTGAAGGACTGTAGCAATTTCTGTTCATCTCTTCCTCTCTTCATGTGTCATGACACAGTGAGAATAGCAGATGACTGCAGATACCTGCAGTAACACCTGTAACACCACAGAGGTGTTACAGTCCTCAGTACTCTTCACCAGCATGTGAAATCACAGAGACTTCTGTAAGCCATGCTACAAAACATGTACCTCCTACAGGTATTTTACATTGATCTCAAGGCCCAGATTTTGTGACCATATACCGCAGTAAATTTGGGGCATATGAATTGTTTCCAGTGTATTTGGTGACTTTACCATTTACCAGTTTAAATGGACTGTGGTACAGTAGTAATGCAGGGTATACCACCGTGGAAATGATACTTTCTCCCACAGACTCTCCTCCAGCAATGCCCCTACCCATGTTTTCTTGGTGCTTGGTCCCTAATAGTCTACTCTTACCTGGACTTTGCATAGCAACTTACTTCCAAGAAACAGGGGTGCAAGCTACCGGAAACATCAATTTTACCAGTGGAAACACAGTACTCTTTGCTTGCATTGGCACGCTCAGAAAAGGGCACCAAGATTCTTGTCTCCATCCACTGTAAAACAAGCAAATAACATCAGTATCAAATAAATCAGAAGGTGCTCTGGCACCCATGCTGCACTTCTGCAATGAATCTCCAGGTTAAGGAAAATGGCATGGCAAAGAAATAATGAAAGTTTTAAACAGCTTGTTTACTTATAAACTTCAAATATATAAAATAGTTTTCTTTAAAGGAAAAAAAAATTAAATGCATTGATGTTTATTGCTTATATCTTTCCTGACTGGGCCTGCAATTTAAGTCCTGTAAAATATGATACAAAATTTTGGGAGATATTGGTCTGATGACTCTTCTGCTTGTCCCAGAGTAAATGAAGGCAAACTTTGTAGATGTTGAGAGACTTTACTTAGTGCAAAACCAGGGAAAAAGCAGACTTACTATTCCTGTGACAGGCCTAGAACTGGGTTTCTGATAACAGCTGGATCCTAACACTTCAGCTGATTTCCACCTCTTGTTCTTTTGTTGGCCTCTGGCAGGCTGCATCTTTCACTGGAAGACAAAGTGGATTGACTTTGCTATTCCTCTCCATGGCATTCACTTCATCAGACAGCTGATGGGATCTGTTTTCATATGAGCCACCTAATAAGAAGAATTTCAAGTTTATTTGCTTAATAGGAAATGTATTTAAAAGAAATCCATGAAAACAGGCCTGGATTAAAAATAAATAGAGCTGAGGTGAACCAAAATGCACAGAAGCTTACATATTTCCTCATCATAAGCAGATAAAAATAGTTGGTTTGCCTGCTGCCACAGTTTCTGAAGTCTATATCAACATTCCTCTTTTTTAAACCAGGGTTTCTAATAACTCCTATTCAAGCACGATAGTGAAGATACCACATTTTACTGTGCTCTGGTCTAAGTTGTACTTCTTCAACACAAAACATGGGTTTGCCCACAAATGTACTTAAAAAAAACAATCAAACACTTCAGGTGTCCCACTTTTCTGTTCACACTGTAGAAGAACTGTAAATTCCTCCTTTATCTCTATGTTGTGCCCTCCAACTTTCAAGTAGTTGATTTTTTCTCTTCTTCTTGATTGCTGAGTTGGATTTTTTGTTGAAAGGTATGCAATTGTTTATTGGGATTTTTTTATTTAATCTTTCTCTTCCCTGCCCCTTTTCTGAGGGAGGCATCAACCTATAAAGTCATGAGGACACATTAATTTTTTCTGTCTACCACTTTGGTATAGTGTTTATCTTATGGATAAAGTATTTCATATACCAAAACATTTTCAATTTCAGCCCCAAGTTCTAGTCCAGTTAATATCAGTACTTGCCAAAAGTCAATTACCAGCATCTCTTTTGTGGCTTGTGAAAGGTGAATTGGTGGGTCTTGGAATACACATCATCCAGTCAGAATTAATTGGCATCCTCTTTGGTAGTCTCTTAAGAGAGACTGCTAACTGAATGGGTCCTGAAATGGAAGATGTCTATTTTTTATTTAGAAATTAAATATATGAAATCAAAAGCACAGAATGAGGACAATATTCTTTTGGTAGATTTTCCAAAAGCAGTAAATCCACCCTTAAAGGAGAAGAAGATAAATATGATAAGTAAAAAAAACCCTAGACAACAATAATCAATTAAACACTCAAAAATAAAGCAAAAAGAGAACGAGAAAAAAGTGCATCCAATTCAAATGGAGAGGTAAAGTGCTCTTTTATGTTCCATTGCACGTCCTGCAGGAACAATAACATTCTTTTGAGAATCAAAACTGAAATCCAGGCATTTTTAGCTCACAGGAAAATATGTGTTTTGATTGAGCATTTAGATGAGATTAGAATTCTTAAATATCAGGCTAATTATCCCACATAAAAAAAATAATCTTAGAAAGACTTCTGAAAAGTTACATGTGAATAACAGTTGCAGAACAAATTGTAAACCAGACTCTAGCAATTGTAGCTAGTGCAATCAGGCCCTCAGCCACCATCAGAATTTCAATCAGAGGAAGGTAAATTCTGTGCAGATATTTTTGTGCCCTTCATTGTCAAATTGTCTCAAAAACAATAGAAAATGTATCATGACAACATAAGGAAAATGAGAGGTGAGATGGGGAAGAAATAATTATTAATATCATTAACTGATAGGAAACTGAGCGTCAGGTAGACCAAGGGCTTGATTATGAGTAAAACTGTAGGAATAGCATGGAGTATGTCTCTGAGGCATTGCAAAAGCAGTTTCCCACTTTGCCCTTGCTCATTACCGTGGTATGTGTTCATTACTGACTACTATCTGCTATAGGTTGCTATAATTCCACTGCTGGTTGTTTCCCTGGCTTGAAGGTGGTGTGGGTGGAAAAGGAGTCAATTTGAAACTCCACTCACTCCTACTCTTTCTTTACTTGCTTTTGAAAGAGCAAGTTTTCTACCCTCTCACTTCTTTTCATAATCAGAGTCATCATCTCCAGTTAATTGGTTTATATGTGTTAATAAAGAGAATATGTGACAGATTCAGAAATTGGACATAATTCACTTGAACCCAAACCTCTACCTTAATCCATAGTCTGTCCTTCCTTTGTATTGCCACCAAAGAAGGGTAAAAGAAGCATCCATAATTTTCTTTCCAGGTTCACCATGGTGAGTCTGAGCTTCTGTTCCCTAGAATTTTGCATTGTCTGTTTGCACCATCCAGTTTACAAGCTGTTATTTTTGTAGCTGGTGGGAGCTCCATTGGTAGATTAACCCCTACTCTTGCTGAAGGATGATGATGATGATGTATTAGGTCTTTTGTCTTTGTAACTACCATGATACTACAAAGAGCAAGTATTCACTTCACACTTCTCTTCCTGATAAACTATTGGTATAGATCTGTGGTTTCCTTTTAATGTCTGGTTCATTAGATGGTATAAATGAGTGTAGCATTTTTAGCTGTGGTTGAGGAAAGCAGGGAATGTCGAGGTTAAGGTTTATTATGACTGTCATGTTCAGGAACAGGGAGCTATATACTATTTCTGCTCCAAGTCTCTGCACATAACTCCAATTGACACTGGAGTTACACATTTGCCTGAAAGCTGTTTATTGCCCTGTGAGTACCCACTGCTTCTATGGGTGATCAGGACAGAACAGATCTGAGTACCAATTATTTTAAACCTCCTTGAAACTCTTTGTGAAGCTTAGTTAAAAAAATTATGGCATAGTATTTAGGAATGTAAAACTCAACAGATAATAGCTCTGTCTCTAAAATCAAACACACACACAGACATTAAGAATATTCAACGGTGTCATTCATTATGTAGAGGGCACTATACAGTTGCCCTCCCCTGACACTAGCAATACAAGTGCTTCATGAGGGAATAAACCCCTGAAAGCTTGGTTGCAATTTACTTCTTTACTTCCTGCACATAGTAACAATGATAGTTGAATTGAAAAGCATTTTAAAATTCATAAATATATAAGTAGCCATTATCTAGTGGAAAACATATGTCTGACTATAGGACCTGATCCACTACTTAGTTACTCCAATTTTAAACTAATGTAACTCCATGTAATCAATCAGGATGCTGGTGTGCAACTGAAGTAGCATAAGGCAAATAAGGTTTTTCGTATGTGTAAGGGTCATTTTGCTTAAAAAGAAAGCCACCATTCTCATTATGTATTTATTTGGGGTACCTTAATCCAAATGCCCAGAAAAAGAGGCCCAGAATAACTGGATACTTTTAAAACCTGTTTGTATTGTGACTGACAAAAAGATGAGAATATTTAGCTCAATACTCCTTTTACGGAGGGGAGAGGGGGGAAACCATGCTGTATGTCTTTTCTTTTTGTTGGGTAGAAATTTGTTTTTAAAGTAACAAAATTTAGCTGCTCAGTAAGATAATAAGGCAGTGATTTCAGCATGAATTTGTTTTGATGGTTAAGACAAAACTTCACAGATTGGTTAATGGAAAGTGAACAGGATGATCTTTATATGTGCATAAATGCAAACAATTTTAAGGCCAGAAGGGGACTATTAGAGCCTTCAGTCTAAGCTATTTTCTCTTCAATTTAACCCAAACCTACTCTGCACTGAGCAGATTTGAGTTTGGCTGAAGTTGGTTTTGGTTTTTTTGTTTGTTTTTTTTTTTTAAAAAAAGGCATCCCACCTCAATTTTTCTGAAAAGTGTTGTCTCCTAAAGCATTAATCATTACATTGTGTATTAGCAAAGCAGAATCAGTAACACATAATGCTAAGTTTGTATAAAAACAACAATCCTGCCTGCTGTCCCACCCAACCCCTGTGCAAACCTAGCACCATAGCCTAGGGGATGAACATGAGAGTGACACAGGGCTCTGGTGTTGTTTGTGCCCTTCTGATAGCTGAGCTTTTTGTGGAGGGTCTGCTGTGGAATTTCAAAGACAATAAGCAAACTTGCACCAGACAAATAAAGTTGCATTCCTTTACATTTTAGATGTGAGAGATAAAACAGATACAGTGCTGTTGAATCCTTTAGCAAGGTGACACAAGCCCAAAAAGCTTTGATGCTGTCTATTGCAAACCTCCTGAGGATTTGAGTAGGAAACAAAATCTGATTAGTTTGTTTGACTCACCTTTCTAACTACTTATATTCTGAAAAGGGCTTCTGTACAACTGTCTTCCCCTCTCTTTATTGTGTGGTTTGCTTTGTTTGCTTGAGTTTAAAACTGCCATTACGTGAAAGTGTTGCAAGTATAAATAATTTAGAAGATAACTCTGTGGGGATACTAATAATATGTCCCTGCTTTTTCTAATAGCAACTCATTATGGTTCTGAGAACTAGTATTCCATAGGAATGATTACACAGCATCACTGTTTCATGGATATTGTGAATGTTGACAACAAAATAATTTCAACATCCATTTAATTAAGTGTATTTTCCTTCTTAAAATGCCCCTTTTGTTTACAACTTGCACCACTGCTTTAAATTCTCTAAAAATACCCAAAGGCTTCTGGAGTGGACAGATGGATGGACAGAGAGATACATCCATCTGGTTTTATCTGTCTTAAGTGTTTGGATGTAATACCTTTCCTCAATAAGAAGCCACAACAATACAATTACCTAACAATGCACAATTACTTCTAAGGGAAATCTAATCAGTTAATAGATGTTAATAAAGACAAATGTACAAAGGTAATAAGTGGGTCAAACTCAGAGGCCTACTCTGTTCACTCTCATTTGAAGGAAAGAAAAAGCTTTTAATGGGGCTTCTCTTACTTTTGCCCCAGCATTTTATAAATCGCTTTGTGAACCCTTCACAGCAAATAGTAATTTTCAGTAGGCCAACACCAAGCTCAGGTTGGGTGCACTTGGTGGGAGCGGCAGTGTAACTGCCCTTTCTGCAGTCAGTAAGCCCAACTGTTGAGTCTTTTTTTTTTTTCTTTTATATTTTTTGTTAGTCTCCAGTAAATGAATGGGTGCTGTCAGTCTGAATGACTGTTGCTTAGAGAAATCAAGCTCTTTATCGTGCTAACCTCATCCTGGGTTCTTTTGGAAAGTCATAGGGCAGGCAGGCACTGTTTAAAGCAGTCCTAAGTAAAAGTCTGCTCAGTACTCTGCACACAACAACCAACCCATGAGATGTAGTGGCCACCCTACCACACAGATGCATGCTGTTTCAGGATTTGGATCTTTGGAGTATATTATGGAGGAAGATACTGATTATAGATAATCATAAACTGTTCAAAGCTACCTTTTATTTATTTTTTTTTTTTAAATAAACATTGCAGAATTTTATCAGAACCTATCCACATCTTCTATTCCAAAGTGTAGCTATGTTGTGACGATTCTCAGGGCAAATTATTTAGATGTTAAAGGATGCATGGTCCATTCAAACAAAACAGAACTCAAGAACTGGGAGGAAAGTATATTTATAATTTTAAAATACTGTGAAAAGCTTCACACTAATTACTATAAGAGAGTTAAAATTACTGATGAGATGGAACAAGCCACAGCTGCAGCTATTGCAGAGATTGCTTGGCTAACAAACTATTACAATAAACAGAGAATCGTTTAAAAGAAGTTCATGTTTTGGATAGTATCATTTTATATATATGGGTTTATAACCTGGTGAACAAAACTGACAGTAAACCCAGAGCAACATTACTCTGTCTCAGACATTCTTAAATACAAGTCTTACTCCTCTGTATTCCTCTAGGACTACTTGCACATTTATTGCCCAAAATCCACATACATTTCTTAATGTTGCTTTCTCTCTCTTGCATCTCCAGTGTCTGCCTCTCTTCCTATTTCCATTTCAACAGTATGTCTCTTTTGCTTCTACCTTCATCTCTTCTCACCATGATGATTGTAGTTGCTTTCTCTCAGGACTCTTAAGTCCCAGTTCTTCATCCCCCTCCCTAATACACCAAATGCCAGTGCTTCCTTCTCACACACACATCAAAATTACCTCCTGCTTTAGGCACTTCAGCAGCCTTCCACCACCCTTTTTGGGATCAGTTTCAAAATTGTCTTTCTTAAAACAATGTCAAAACCTACTTCAACACAGATGACTCTTTTTCATATTCTCCTCTCTATTCTCTGTCTATTGCTGCCCTCCCCTCAGTTCTGCAATCTCAGTTGAAAAATCCTTCCTCTCTACCATAGCTCCCATCTGAAGAGCCTTTCTGTATCATTGGCTAGCCATATATTCTCTCCCTTGCCTGTACATACCTCTTAATTTCTCTCCATGGAAACTGGTTTGGGATTGAGTTCATGAGGAAGATTAATACTGGATGGCATGCTTAAGCAGCTATTATAGAACCGCGCTATACTGGAAAACCAGAGCATGATCTCGGTAGCACTTGGGGTAAATTTGGTAGAAGGATAAAACATTTTTTTTTCAGTCCAAATACAAAACATGCCCACAAAAAAATTCACTTACTAGTTTATTACCTGTATTTAGTATACCTGAAAATCAAGTGTAGGCACCCATCTTAGCTGTGCATCTTTGCATCAAATTTATCCTAGCAGGGAGGTACTTGGGGCTGTGAGATTCTTGTTTCAAATTAGGATGTAAAATTTGACGTAATTATGTTTTCATATTTCTCATTTTGTAGACTCTAGTTTCTTGGATCAAAAGAAGACTGGTCCTCTAAATACATGGGGTTTTTTTTATTGTGAACACATGTATCGGGTATCAAAAATTAGACAGCTAATTGGACCACTCACCTGAGCAGAACAGACTGGTGGTTAAGGGACATATATAAAATACAGTTGCATTTTTCAACTCAGGCTTCTGTCAGAACCCATTTAGAGTGCTAATTTTTCCTTTGGCAAATGACCACTATATTTGTTTGCATTTATTTCACTGACTCACAGAGCTAAAGCATTTCCTGAATTGTCTCAGAGAACTCAGGTGAGACACCACAGGCTATGCTGTCTTAGGCTAGAATTTACTAGGATTAAAGTAGATGTGACATTACTAGGGTCTCCTAAGCCTCATGTGATTTATAAAGATATAAAGTATAACTTTTATGATTATGATGATGCTAAAAAATTTGTGGATGATAATATAGTCACATTGGAAAGACTGAATATAACATCTGGGGAAGAATCAAGAAAAGGAAATGGAAACTAACTCTCTACTGGTTCATCTGAATGGGTGCCTGCATTTGTTGTTTTTATTATTCTGTTTTACATGGATGCAAGTTTACAAATTTACATGTATAAAGGCATATTTGATTTCTAAAATAGTTCAATATTACAGGATTTTCTCTATCAAATTAAAAATGTGTATTGCTCCTAGGAATGTACACATCATTGATAATTTTCATAATTCTAAGTGAAAAACAAAGAATAACTTTCCCTCTTCTAACTACTGATTTATATTCCTATGTTTTCTTCAGTTTGGACATTGAATTAGAATGAAAACATTGGTTATGTTCTATTTATTGTTAATTTCTTATCAAATTTATTTTTAAAATCTTATGCACACAAGCATAATGCTGAACTACTTTGCTTGAAGACACTGCCTGTGAATTTGGGGCATTTTTTTTTCTCTTTTCATAGGCTTTTTTTGTTTTGCATAATGTTTCTATTGACCTTAAATTTTTTGTGTTTCTTTCAAAGGTTGGTTGAAGATATTCTAAAACTTGGTTTGAACTTCTTATGATCGTATTATTAAAGTATTGGCTTATAAACCAATTAAGCCACAATAAAAGATTTGTGTAGCATATTTTACAAAATATTTCCTCATGAATATATATGTATCTGTTAGATATATCTCATTTGAGTTGCATATGAGTGTCAAGCACAAGCCATGTAATCTTTAGTTTAAGCTAATCTCTATCTTTAGCTGTCACTGAATTTTCCAGTATGGTCACCTAGCTGCTGCCCAGTCACGAGATGCCCAGTATCTTTTGGTCCACATATACTTTGGTGTCATTGGTGAGCATGCACAAAACTGCTTAGAATGGGATATAATTGACAAACTTGGAACTGTAACCCTAGCAGTACTGAAAAGTGAGATATTCCCTGCCCATGGTTATTTTGTATAGAAAGGACCACCAAGACAGAGGACTAGGAACACAAATACATACATGGTGATAAATAGACAGTAACATGTTCCACAGTGGCACACAAGGTTCAACACAAAATCAGCCTTGCCTCAGTGTATCTCCCAGGGGCCAAATCCAGCCAAAGTTCTTGTCATACATCAGCCATACCAAGCTTTACACAAAAGAGGCAAATGGGGTAGAGGGAGTGCTGTACTCAATGGCTCATTGGCTAGAAAATTCACTTGTTAAATAGGATATATGTTTGCAGGTCTTCTCTTTGTCTTGATTTAAATCAATGTCTTAACTGTTCCAAGTGAGTTGAGTTTCCCAGTCAGTGGGCTGTTGAACATAATGCTCTATCTTTACTCTTCCTCACTATCATCCCTTTCTTGTTCTCCTGACTGCCAGTTCTGTTGTGTATGTAAGGACTAGTCAGTAGAACAAAATTAAGAACAAGGGCAAGGGCTTGACTGTACAGCTTCTTGGTTAGGGCTTCAACTTCAGATGTGTAAGAGTTAAGTGCTGGTTAATTATGACTCTATAATTACTTACTTCAGGTGGAACATCTTCAGAATGAGAACTGAAAGGGCTTTTTTCACTGTACTGAATACCAGGGTGATTCAGATATTCTTTTAGGATGTGATGGACCTATGCTCAAGTCTTTGTTCCAAATCAAGCAGGATAGGGAGGTAAAACTTGATCTCCTTCTTGCCAGATAAATAGTCAAATTATGGTGTCAGCTATAAATGAAAGACATCTTTATCTGTGTTGCTATAAGAAAGAACAGACCTGTCCTAAGATGTCTGTCTCACTAAAAAGATCCATAGGAATCCTGATTGAACATAAGTGTCTTCCTCTAACTCGGAGACAGAATGTAGTTACAGCAGAAAGTAACTCACTATTAGGATACACACATGCACAGCCACAAAAATGATGATGGGGTATGGGGTGTTAAAAAGTAGAAATCTACATGTCTAAAGAATTTAGGCACTTTCAGTGTTAAGTGAGAGCTTTTTTTTTTTTTTTAAACAAAAAAATGTATTTAGGTATCTAAGTCCACCTTCTGGTGATTCCTGGAACATCTAACCAAAGACAGGAATTTCCCTGGGTGCAGATCCTCTACAATGTAGGCACTAGTATCAACATCCCTTTACTAACATTGTCTTCTAACTTGGAATTTCACTGAACATTAGGATTGGCTTTACGGGGCCAATTTATTTTGATAATAGGGCTTGGTCATTTTGAAAATGTTCCTTATACACCTGACTTCTTAACTAAACCAGGCTGAAATTATCAGCATTGTTGGACACAGCCCTGCAATTACCAGTTTTGTAGGCTCAAATGCAGGTTTATACACATATTCTTAGATGCCTTCACCCCTATGCAGCGCAGGAACAATTAGTGAAATTCTGAAAATTAAGCCTCAACACCCTACCAGTCAGAACAGTCAGAGTTAATACTGAAATCCATCAGCAACCAGTTATTAAAATTATGTAAGATCACACACAGAGTTTCCAAACTGCTCTCATAAAGAAAGATAAATATTAGATAGGTTATATAGATTGGGTTTCATTTCATAACAGATATCTCAATTGTATGCAAAGTATGGGATAGTGGAACATGTTACAGAACTGGACAGTTTTCATTTCAGAAATATGTGCTCGGTTTCAAGTTTCTTTTTATGGTATGATTTAATTTTCACATGAGATACGTAAGTGGCGGTGACTACATTAAGACAGACTTCTCCAGCTACCCATCCTTTAACAGAAGAAAGAAAAATACATTAATAGCCCCCTCTTTAGCTGGGGAAGCCAACAACAACTGAAACATGGTGCACTTGAGCACAGGCTCCTCCAGTGCTGTGCCCTGCCATAAGCCAGCTGAGTACTGAAATCAAGGGAACCCAATCTTTCAAGCAGTTCAAAAAGCACAAACCTTCCCGGTTTCAGTCCTTAGCTTGTTCAGAAGAATGAAAACAGCAAAGAAAAAAGAAATGGTATAACACTCACATATATGTCCTCAATCATAGCATATCTGGCCATCTAGGACCCCTGCGAAGCACCAGCAAGCTTTATCGCTGACTTGCCAGCTGTACTTTGCAATTATCTCTGGTGAGCCAGCAAGGTAGGCTGGGGAGCAAGAGCTGAGCCCTGGGGGAGATGAAGCACTGGTCAGAAAGTATGGGAGCCTGGGATATGGAGTGACAGGCTGAGGAAACGGCCCCGTGGAGGTTTTTAATTTTTACATTCCATGTTCCCAGTTTGGCTTACTGTAACTAAGACACAAGGATGCATGAAATTCATTTGTATACTAACAAACTCTCAAAATATGTTTTTGGAGTATTTTCCCCTGATTCCTATGGGATACAGAGAACACAAAATGGCATGAGATGGAGTAAAAGCTTCACCACTATGACACTGGGAAGATCTGTATAATTATGTCTTCATTTTAACACACTTAAATAATACAGCTGTTGCATACTTGTGCTGCTAATGCCTTCAGTCACTGTGGAGCATGCATTCCATAACATGGCAGGCTGCAGTCTCATGGTGTCTGTGGTGTTGATACATCTTTAGCTACTAAGCCATTAGACCCTCTGGCTTGATAAAGTCTTGCCACTGGTATTGGAATAATCAAAGGGAAAAAATGAACATGAATCTGCATCTACAGAGAGAAAGAAGATTAACATAAGTAGAATCTCCAGTAACCAGATAGTGCAAAGAACAAAACACAAGGGATACCAGCATGTAGGTATGACTTACTGAGAGGTGATTAGACGTATTTGGATAAGAGCTATAATATGGGAGGGGGGAGAGGGAGAGGATGTATTTATACATAGTGTATTATTTATGCCCATTATTTCTAATTGCCTAACTAGTTCTTTTTCTTCTCACGTATACTTAGTACCCACCAACCAAAGATGTCTACAGCTTAATATCTGCCAATTATTATGGACTTTTACTTAATATTCTATTGTTCCACTGACAGCACAGTTTTTAATATATCATTTTATACTATCCTGTACATCATCATTTTCCTGCCTCCCTTAGGGCCCTGGCTGTAATAGTTCTTATTTATTTCCACAAGCTCACATATATGCAAAAGATCTTGTAGTCACGATGTCGCCCCCACCACCCTCACCTCTTCCCATCTTTGTTTTTGTAATCCTTTTTGTCTGTTTTTAAAGTTACAGTATAAAAAAGTGTGAACACAGCATGTGTGTAGACACATACCAGGGTCAAATACACAGCTTGCTGTGTGGTTCCCTTCCCCATCCGTAAACACACAAGACACTCCTCTCCTGCTCAGCAGCTTTATTCCACAGCCTTTTCTTGTGGCCTGGAGATTTCTTTTTTTAGCTAATAAACTTGAAAACAGATCAGAAAGAAAATAAAGGAAAACTCCCTCGCTATTTCAAAGGGTGAGGCAAGAGTTTTAACAGCCTGTGTAGTGACTGACCACCTCCCAGAATCTGCTCAGCACCTTCTGAGTCTGGCAGAACTGAATGGAGCACTGACTCTGGGCTGGCAGTGCTGCAGTCTGGTTAGTTGCATCAAATACTACTTCTTACTGAGTACTCATTTTGCAAAATGCTTTTTTTGGGGGAGAATCTGTAAGAGTATAAGCTGGAGGTGGCTGTGACTGTATCCCTGTCTGAAACAGAACAGGCAGCTTTAGGATCAGTAGTTCTCAGTTTCAGCAGGGTATTTCTATAAATATATTTTGGCTGTGGTTTTTTTAAAGTGGGCTCTTCGGATTCAATTTCCTGAGGTCCACTGGTTGACAGGTAGAAAAATAATTTTTTTTTTTCCTTCATATTTTAGTAACAATGAAAAAGTGTACAAGCTTCATGGTCAAGACAGGCCAGTGGGTACAAAAAACTTGTTATCTTAAGGCAAAATTTACTGTCAGGAAAAATGGAACATTCCTTCTGAACTCACGAACTGGTAGTGCATGTGCAGGTTGGTTGTAGATGGTTGCTACAATAGGGCTTCTTTCATACAGGTGTGTTTATGCCCCAGGCTTGCTGGCCACAGTCCATTCCATTTACAGAAGCTGAATTAAACAATAACTACCGCATTGCAAAAAGAAGAAGGAAAAAAAAAAGGTGAGCGTCAAAGGAGATGCCTGAGAGCTTTGTTAGGGCCAAGAAAAACCCTGTTGCAGTTGTCAGAGCTTGTTGATGTTGCAGAGAACGGCACTTTTTTTTTTCTGCTGGATTTTGTGGTTCTGCCTTAGGAAAGAAAGTAAAATAGAACGGAAGAACAAAGTCCTACTCTATAAATCAGCAGCTGCTCCTTGCCAGATCAAAGGAGTGACATTTTTGCTCCTGGACTACTTGTCCACTTTAGGTGCTTGACAGACAGCTAACAGCTGGCCTGTTACACAGTATAGGAGAGTTGGGCTACATCTTCTTCAGAGTAGATGACAAGCTAATCAGAGATATCCATAGCATGGGACATGAGAGTGCACCTTGATCTCTTCAAACATACCCAGTACATAATTGCTAAACACCTTTATGCATTTTTGGCAAGTTGCTACTTAGATAGTTTCCACTGAAAAGTAAGAAGGAGAATTAATGCCTTAATCTAATTTGATCAGGGAAGTTAAACAGATGTTAAATTTGTCAACTCTCCTTTTTGATTCAATTTAGATTTGGAAAAAAAAAATAATAAGAAACAGTTAAAAATATGTGTAAAATACTTCAATGTGATATTACTCTAAAATTACACTTTTTTACAAAAAAAAAAAAAAATTACCTAAAACGAGGCCCCTCAACTCCTATGTAAGAAGCTAGATGAGCTGGTTGTGGTTTTGAGACTACTGGACCCTCTTTAGTTTTGAAAATATCTTCCTATGAGTTTAAGATGATAAATTAACACGTCTTTAAATTCATGAGTTACTTAAGATTTTATAAGAGATCTGTTATCTACCTTCAACATGGATGTCTCAGTGCCAGCAAATCAGAGCGCATGCCAAATTAGCTAAAATCATATTTAGCATCTCCACAAGACGTATGTACACAAACCTGGAATTTTAATGTCAGTAGTAAAAATTTCAGAGCGATTCAGTTTCTAGTTGATTCCCATCTGCAATAAATCAAGCACAGGATGAGGTTATATACTACAGTGTGTGTCTATTGACTTTGCATTTTATCTGTAAGGTATGAATAGCGAAGGAAGGATGTCTGTTTGTCTCCTCCCTTCCTTTCAAGAAGCTTTAAAGGATCATTTTTACAGTGCGTGATAAATAACCGTGTATGAATAACCTGATGGCACTCGTGGCAGGGTAACGGCGCTCGCCGGTGCGTGCTCAGTGCCGTCAGGTGCGACAGCCGGCACTGACGGGCCGTCGGGGCCGAGAGGGGCAGGGGCTGGTGTCTCCCACCTCAGCTGAGGTCTCCGGGGCCGGGGGCAGCAGGGGCTGGTGTCTCCCACCTCAGCTGAGGTCTCCGGGGTGCCGGTGAGGACGGACGGAGCTCGGTGCCCAGCGGAGGCACGGGCGGGTGTGTGCGGGAACGCCTCGCCACCTCCCCGCGAGCAGACACAGGCACCTCCCACTCGCGCTCCTCCACGGCGGGTGTTGGCTGGCCGGGGCAGCGCCGTCCCCACCTTCGCACCTCGTAACGCCACAGCGCGGTCCCGGCGCTACCTGCCGCTCCGAGCGCGGAGGCCGCAGCCATGCCCCGGGGGCAGCGGCCCGGGCCGGCAGCGGTGCTCTGGCCCCACCTGATGGCGCCCTGCTGCACAGCGGGAGGCCTCCCCTGGGGCCACCGCAGGCGGAGGCTGGGGGCGAGCCCGGCCTTGCAGCAGGGAGTGGCAGCTCTTCCGTCGCCAGCGTTACCGGTACCGACCCCGAGCGCAGGCCGGCTTGGGCCTCGGTTGCGGCCCCGGGCCGGTGGCAGGGCACATGGGAGCAGCAGGGCGCAGGCCGGCGGGGAATCCAGGTGGCCGTGGCGCCTCCAGGTTCGTGGAGAGCACCAGGGAGCCCCCACTGCTACCGGGACCTCCCCTTCATGGCAGGGGAAGGGACCCGCGCAGCAGCCCCTGCCCCGGAGCGAAGGCAGGGCGGCTCCCGGGGTCCGTGCTGCCCCGCAGGTGCTCCCCATGGGGCTCCAGGTCTGCCCTTGGCAGAGTCAGACCGTTTCTTCCAAGAGGTAACCTGGTAACCATGAGTTACGTGTTTAACAAGGTGGATTTTCTCTGAGGTGAATAGGCGCCCGGCTTGCCAATTCTCATGATTTTATCACAGGGCTCAAGTTATTTCATGTTAACTCGAGGTCCCAGCTCCAGGAGACAATGGTTACGTGAGAATCTTTTCAAGTAAGTTTCTAGATGTTGTGGCTGAGAAGAGCAGTTTGAAAATGTGGCGCAATGGCTGAAAAACTCACAAAGTAAACACCGAGAAGGGCGCTGTTTAAATTTCTGATTTTTTAGGACAGTCTCACAGTTACAGGATGGGCAGATCTGTGATTTCCAACGATTGGCAGCTCCGGGTGGCGTAATGTATTTTTAGGAGCTCCAACACAAACATACAAGATGCAGCAGAGGTCTTTGGGACGGTTATTGCCTGCCTTGGGCTGCCTCAAGCACCCAGCTTCAATGCTCTCTGTCATCTCCTGGAGCCTTCTCTCCACCAAACGTGGAGGCTGATTTAGGTCTTCTGAATCACACCTTTGACAGATGTGAGATGTCTAAATTAGCTTAAGAAAATCAGTTTAAACAGCCCATAACCCTCCTTCTCTAACAAGGCTGTCGAAAACCATGTGAAGTTTTGTCAGGGAATGAGCCTGCCTGTCCCTCCCTCTTCCCCTCAAAACCAATCCTGTAAGTGACTCCATTTCTCAATATTCATGACTTAGGGAAGCCTTGTTCAGATGGCTCATTTCCAGGTGACTAACTCAGCTTTTCTAATTTCTTATAAGGAATGCTGCAAATAAGAGTTGGTAACCAGGTGCGGCATAGATTCAGTGAAGCATAAATAAGGGGTTTTTCAACTATTTTTGTACATGCACATCCAGAAGGATGCCTAAGCCTAATTCTGTCAGTTTAGAATACATATTGGAGGAAAATGTTAAATAAACTAAGATAACTAGATTTTACTTGCTCAGATAAAAGTTTGAGTGATAGACAAAGACTGCTGTAAAGGCGGGGGGGGGTGTATATTGATAAAAGTGTTTCTGCAAATTAGTCTTCTCTAATGCATTCTTTCGGACTGCTCTGATCTGCTCAAGACTTCTGAAATGATTCTTTCAGCCTGGGAAAGAAGTAATTTTCTAGGTTACTTATGAAAACATTTTTTGTGACTTAGATATAATATTTCATTGGTTATTTTCCCTTCCAAATTAGGGCATTCTTGGGCAACAAGGGATCAGTGTAGTGTATACTCTTGAGCTAAACACTGACGTGTTCATAGTCCAAATACTGAAATATGATTTAAGCAAAGATTTATTTTTCCATCCAAGGTGAAAACATTTGGATTATTTTTTAGAATGCATTCTTAGCCTCTTACTCAGCAAAACATTGAAGCAGGTGCTTAAACCCCATTTATTCATCAAGCTCAGCTCCCATTTACCCAGGTTTAATAAGAGCTGAGCTTCTCATCTAGCCTTGACAGGTTTTTGAAAAATCTTGCTAGATTGTTCCTCTGGGTACCTAAAAATTTTGAAAATTAGGCTTTACATTCAGATGACAGAAAATAAACAATGCTAACCCTACATTATTGTTGCTATTGTTTTTACTTTCATTTTTATTATTTCTATCACTAAGCCTGTGACAATGTTCATTCAGTATTTCCGTTCTTTTCAAGCGAAACAGCAGAAGTGTCTTCTTGGGCTAAAATGTAAATCGAGGCAAAACTTTTCTTGTCATTAATCCTTTTAGAGAACGAATTGTGAATTCATCTCACAAATTTGTTTATTTCTCTGTTTTTCACATAAAGAATTGAGGACCTGTTTATGCAATGGCTGGTGTGTTAAATAAATGCAATATTTTAACACCTCATTTTCTGGGATGGATATTTTAAGTAGAAATCCAGATTGAAGACTGATACTGAAAAGTTTTTGAGTTGTACGTGGTGGCTCCATGTTGTTCCTCCTTCTCTCAGAAGGAGCAGTCTACACTGCTGTGGGGGACTGGTTCAGTTTTGCACCAGTTTACCTCACAGAAGATATTAGATGTATAAACAAGCAACTGGAGTTAAATACCACTCTCTGCTTGAGTTTAGACTAGACTCTAAGTTGAGGATGAATTGCAGTTTCCTAAGCTTTCATGCAATTCATCCTCCTGAAACAAGACCTGTTGTGACCCTGCGTACTTAAAGTGAATTTTCCGTGATAGCCATAGAGTAAATCTGGAGATATTTCTAATTCTGATTACCAATCAGTACAGCCACTAACAGTTCCTTTCAAGAACTAATCTTACTGAGATTCAGGTATGCAGTGGTAACTGTGTTTTGAAATACATGCACAGTATGTACAAAAAAGTCAGTGGAAACAACAAAATTATTTTTTAATGTGCCAGACTTGAGCAAGCAGACTGAGTGATCTCTGTTTGCTTCTTCTTCTCTTTTGCATTTTGCAGAAATATCTCTCTATGATTTTATCTGAACATTATTTATTATAAAAATATAATGTATTATGTAAATGTGAGTTCAACATCATTTGATATGACTTGAGATAAAATATACTAAATATATAAAGAAGATTAATTACAGGACTTCCTGTAAAATACAGAATACATGTTTCTTTTGGACAAAGAAAACCAAGGCTCTATCTGAAGAGATGCAATTAAATGCATATATTTAGATTATATTGTCATGCTAATTAGCAATGGTAGGAACCAATTAGGACTAGGGCTACCAAATCACCAGACTACAGTGCATATTCACTAGTATCCTTTACTGCTTTACTGGTTTTTGCTGGAAGCAGACAAAAATGAAATTTGTTCTTTTGAAAGTCCATTTTTGTTGTGCCTTTTGAGACAAATCTTGTTCGCTGTGCTTTGGTAAATTGTCCCACAAAAGTTAACGGAACTACCTGTGTGAGAAAGACAGACTGGCTATGGGAAATACACGTGGCTGCTTTAGGTAGCAATTAAAGAAAATAACAAGATGCAAAATCCCCCTTCTTTCGATTCAAATGGCTCTTGTTTGAATAAGCGAGGTCGGTAATCTGTCGTTTGCAAAATGCTGGAAGTGAGATTTTCATTAAACATGCTATGCCAATGAGATGTATTTCTCAACATTGCACACCTCATTTATCATTCTGGAATGAGGAGCCAGTGCCCGAGGAACATGGAGTTTGTGAAGGTGTTGCCTCACAGCCCTGGAGGCTGATGACCCCTCTTTATCTCCACAGCAGGTAAGGCACAAACAGCGGCAATGTGAGCTCTCTGCAGTCCCCTGCCAGTGTGCCTGACTACTAAGCTGGGGGAACAAAGGAAAGATAACATATGGATAGCAGATTGTAGGAGCGCTGAAAGAGGACTGAGGAAATCTATGTTGGGTGTGTGGCTCTGCCAAAGATCTCTTGTATGACTTTGGCCTTGTCACTTAATCTCCTTCTGTCTCCATTCCCCTTTGCAAACAGGGAGAAGGCATCTCTCCTCTCCCCCAGGCTTTGCCTGGAAGGCTGTTCAGACCCTGAGTTCTCTTGGACGGTGTGCTTGTGCAGGATGGAGTAAGACTGAGCTTCATTGGGTCCTGTAACTGCTGCTATCAGCCAAATAATAGGAATTACTATTAGCAGAAGAGTAATAAAGAAATCTCTGGCTTGTTGATAGATTTTACTCATCTTTTCAGGCCATTCAATCTTTGGCCTCTGGGTGAAGGGTATGAAGAAGGCAGGCAATTAGTGTCAGGAACAGAGCTGTGAATTCTTCTTTTATAGGGTTTCAAATAATGCTGGAAATAGTGGCATTGGTGTTCTCTTTTTTTTCACCTGTCTCTTAATGCCTTTTGAAGACATTTGTGCCAAAATAGCATCAGTGTTTCTGCAATGCACAAACTGAAGTGCTGTGCAAAAGGCTGTATTTTGCTTTACTTTGGCCCTGGAGATGGCTCCCTGAGGGATTAAAAAAAAGCCCTCCAAAAATATAAAGGCTAGGGCCAGGACTAGGTTTTTACATCTCTATTACACACTGTGCATATTTATGGGGCAGTATAAAGAATATGTAATAATCCACAAACTGCATTCTGTGTCCTTGTCTACCAATTGTGCTGACATATTTTGTGATGTAGCTACTGCTAACAAAACTAGGATCCGATTTTTAGCTTCACCTGAATTTTATGTCTGTTTTGCACCTGCTATTTTGAAAATACAAATAACTTTATGTGTAATTTTTCAGACATACCCATTGGTGGGTATAATTGATGCTGTTTATGGGTAGGATTTTTCAGAGAAGATGTAGAGGTGGAATTTCAAAATGATCTGGGTGCCTAAAGCCTCTGTGCTCCTATCCCTCTCTAAGTGTATGCCAATGTATCTTCTCTTCAGACAAAGTGTTGCTGGTCTAGATGACATAATTTGCACCTGCAGTTATGCACATGTGTAAAAGAAAAACAGAGAAATCATCAAATCAGAAATCAAACCTAAGCACTATTTTTTGTAAGATTTACTGGACAAATGTGATCACTTTTAATGCTTTTGGTTTTTTTTCTGTAGGGAACGAAGGATTGAGGGACTTACTCTTAGGGCTTTAACTCACATTTCCAAAATACCTAGGGAATTGCCTCTATGTGGAGTTCACACAGAAAAGCTGACACGATTCATATCAGCAGGATAAAATAAATCCCAAGATCTTTTGGGAGGCAATGGCTGGGCAAGACTGGGTTTTCAACACCCATCCCAAAAGGTTTACTCTGTGGTGGCTGTCGAATATGCAAGTCTGGAGTGGAGTATCCCAGTCTGTGCTCAGGGAGGTAAAGCAGCTGTCACCTGAAACCCTTCAGGACTTAGAATTTTCTTAATGCTCTGCCTTGTTGTGCGAGCCCATTGAAAAAACACTTCAGAGGGCACCCATTTCTTACTAATGTAAACTTTCTGAGGAGTATCCAAAGATATGACCTCTGGGTGAACCTTTAACCTTCCCCTTAATTATTTGTTTGAAGACAGTGTCGAGTTCTCCCGCTGAGAGCCAAGGCCCATAATGCTTCGCAGCCCTGTGAGCAGGGGTGTGTGTTCAGGGAAGTGGAGAGGGACATAAATAAGGGGACCACCAGATGTAAATAATAAAAGTGGTTGGGGTTTAAATAAAAAACGAAAAAGCAATTTGGTTTCCCTGAAGAGTGCCCTGATTGAAGAAAAGGGGTTGGTAAGATGGAAAGTGCATGCGTGTGTGTGTGTTGGGGGGTGTTTCTGTTGTCTGTGATTTTTTACAGGCCTAAATAAGCGTTCATTCCACTCTTTAAAACCTTGCCATCTGTATACGCCATTAGAAGCTCGTAGGAGAAGAGAAAACAGTCTTATCAGGCTTTCCTGTTAATCTCTATTGGCCTTAACTTTAGCTGATAAAAGGCACGCTAGATGGAGGAGGTTCAGGTCAGGCTCCATTTGGTCAGCGCAATAACGTTACTGGGAAGTAGCTCAGCAAATTAAGTGCTATCGGGGACCTTTGTCTTTGCGGACGGAAACGCGCCTCAGAATCACAGTGCTGGGGCAGGAGATGCCTTGGCTGTGCCGCAGTCAGAAGGGAATAAACAAGTCCATCGCCTCTGAGTTTTTATTTGAATACCTGAAGTCATGGCTAATTCTGAGGCAGGATGACATTTCTGACAACTGAATTATACTTTTCCTAAAGAATAAGGAGTGTCTTTTGGATGTAAACAGGGAGATGCAAAAGAGCCCTTTAGTGTTACTTGTAGCATTTATGCATCTGTCTAATGAAATTTCCACGAGTGTGATTACACAAGATGCAATCGAAGGTGTGCCACCATCTTTTATTATCTGCGGAGGAATTTAACTGGGGGCGGGAGGGAGGCAGGGGAGCACGACAAAAGGCCTTGTGGAGTTGATGCTATATAAAGGCTAGCAATTTACTAAATGAGCAGATGAACTTAGTTTTCAGTTAACTGACTGAAAGACTTTGCTAGGCGTTGGATCGGGCCCAATGGCAATTATTGGAGGCGGTTTTGGATGATGGGCATGTTAGTATTTCTGAAGAGGATTAAACACTAGTATTCGACTTCATTAGCACTCCTTAAGGGTCACCAGCCGAAAGCCCGAGCTGTGAAATAGCACACAAAACCTGCGCGAAGGCTCCAAAGTGTTCTCAAACACAAAGAGGGGGGACAAAAACAAGCGTGGCTCCTAAGTGATAGAAAATTGCCCTGTTTTGAAAGAAACCCTGTGAATAGGCAAGTTTTAAAATTATTTTAGGGAAATTAATTTGACTTAACTTGTGCTGATGCGGATCGCTGCGCATTAAGCTAATAAGAAATATGCAAGCACTTATTTTTGGATTACTAGCAAAATTAAATCCAGGCTCCACCGCCAACTAACTGCCTTTACCGGCACTCAAAAGCCACAGCAACCGCCCCGGTTTGAGAGGGAGGGGAAAAAAAAAAGGTTATTTTGGGCCTAATATTAACCACATGTACCTGCAGCCGAGGGTTTCGAACGAGTTGAAAGGTGCCTGAGTGTGGGGCGGGTGGTGGCCTTGCGCGGAGTGTCCCCACTCGCCGCAGAGGTCGTCCCCAGCTGGCACTGACCTCCCAACGACCCCCGCCTGCACAGGCGCCAACCCCGGGAGTTGCAGAAGAGCAGAAGTCTTTCTGGGCCGGCACTTATTGCTGCTGCGCTGGTGATAAAACTTCAGACAGCCTAATTGATGGCTTTGCTGACCTAACGATACCTTGTGAAAGCACAGAGTGGCAAAGCCTGGTCCTCATTTATGGCCAGCTGCAAGGGGAGCTGGATCCCTAGGATGGAAAGGGGGGAAAAAAACTCTCCCAGCCTGTGAACTTTAACCAGGTTCCAAGCCACTCAAAGAAGTTAAAGAAACAATTGTCTTTTAACACAAGTTTTCGATCGCATTTACTTGTTCAAAGCCTTCTGGCAAATCCAGCTTTAAGCTGGCTAGTAAGATAAGCGTGTTACCAGTTACAATTTCTGAGCACTTAGAGGAAAAGCCTTTAAAGTTAAATTATATTCTTTTAAAAAAGCGACGCAAAGCAAAACACATCGCCACACCATACTGAAATCCTGTCGGTTTTAAAGCAGAGGTGTTCTCAAAACACAGAAGCAAGCTGATGAAAGGACTTCTATTCTTTGTATTCTGTTGCAGGTTTATTAATGCCAGAAGAAGAATAGTACAGCCTATGATTGACCAGTCAAATCGAGCAGGCAAGTTCCAAGTAGTATCTGTATTCAAGTCCCACAGGCGCAAATCCTCATCAAGTTATTCTTCAGGAGTCCCATCACCTGGTAAATAAATGCTCCAACCAGGCATTCTGGGAGATTATTTTTTTTTTCTTATGTCCCCAGAATTCCGCTGTAGGAAGCAACTTCGCTAATTGGTGCTAATTGGAGATTTCCCACCCTGACTCTACTGAAACTGCTTTTTATTTTCTCTCTGAATTGGTAATTGGGTGCAAGTAGTAGTGCCACAAGCAGTTTGTTTGACTGTGAGCTCTTGAATTACTCATTGCTTGTCTGCATCCAATCAGCAGGACAATCTCATTTTCTTGCTACCCACAACTCCTTGGTGTATGCATTGCTTTCACTTCTGGAAGGCGAGCTGTAAAACTCATTGTATCCATTCATTTGCTTTGACTATTCACAATATGCTACTAATGCGACATGGTACCATACTGCCAGAAAATATTAAAAGATTATTACTTTTGTTTAAGAATGCACCAGATATGGTCCCAATAAAACATATGATTTTTGTAACAATACCTTTTCTACATTTCCATTAAAGCACTTGGAATACACAACTCTTTTACACGACAACTGGTGCCGTGTTAATCATTCCACTTTGTAATATGCATTTCCTCGGCATACTAGGGAGTTGTGGTTTCCTGCCATGAGGTTATGGGATAAAACTGTTCTCCATGTGGTGATGACTGTTGTCACTAACAAGGGCTTTAACTTGATGGTGATTTCGCCTGCTGCTTCACTTTAAAGGTTTTTGAAAAGGTTATTAATCCTTTGGGAAACTCTTCCCATGTAGCATTAAATTTCGTTTTCATTAACAGGTGAAAAAGGGGGAAAACACTAACTCAACTAACCATGCAAAACATTGAGCCAAACACAAAGTGTACATGTAAATAGGAAAAGCCATGTCCAGAATTTCCCTACTCCTTCTAGAGTAGGTGAGAGTGGTTTTACACATTTTGTTAAGTTTTGCCATAAGTACCCTTTATCACAGATGCCAGATTTGCAACTTCATGTAATTAGAGAGGAATAGAATACTTACTGCATTAAGGAAAAACACATAGCACTGCAACGGGCTTCCGCTGTTTTGCATTAAAGGTAAGTAAAGAAACAGATCCTAAGCAAGTGAACTGACTTGAAGGACTTGTTTATTGGGCCCCCCTATAGCATTTTTATTCTATAGTCCTGGTAACATAATCAGCTCATAAAAAGCACAACCTGAGTTTAAAGTGACAGCCAAGATATTGTATGTAGCGTTTCAGTGCTGAAGCTGGAACAATTGCTGATTGTTTGGTATGTCTTCTCTTCTTTCTCCTCTGTGTCCACGATTGACTACAATCAGGTTTTCTTCTTGATCCTTCAGTGAGCCAAGGAGCAGCGTATAGTCCAGAGGGTCAGCCGATGGGAAGCTTTGTATTGGATGGTCAGCAGCACATGGGAATCCGGCCTGCAGGTAGAGCCTTTGTCTCCTCTTCTGCACTGCAGCTGTGCTAGCTTCCTCTCCCCCATTGCTCTTCACCCACCTCACATGTCACAAACCCCTTCACCACGAGGACTCACGTTTGCCTGTTGCCTGCCTTGCTTGTTTCTCTTGCACCCGGGGTGTGGTTGGCGGGGAAGGAAAAATGTAAAACAAACAAACGAATGAAAACCCAGACCAAGAAATGTGAAAGAAAAAACTTTTTGAAAGATTTTTTTAATCGACACGACT
>OU015532.1:33706838-33829338 GCA_907165065.1 Caprimulgus europaeus | reverse complement strand
AACAAAATCTGAAATAGTTTCTCAGCAGCTTGCATTTCAGAGAGCTGTGTCTAATATCTGTAGTGTCTGCTGATAGTGTAGAAGCGGAGTTTGAGTCGTGTAGGCCCAGATATTAACCCTGTAAGCCCACCCGTGTGAAGTGGATGTGGTTGTGCATCCAGAACCGCCACAGACCTTAACACTGGCTGTTTAGCTCAAGGGGTGAAGAAGGGCTGTAACACAGGAGCAGGTTTGGAAGTTTTAGGAGAAAAGCAGAGGGTTTTTGAGAGTTTTACCTGTGTGAGGATTTCCTAATCTAGCTTTCGAGATGGTTTTATTTCTCTTATTGTCTTCAGTTGTTTTCAGAAGAAAAAAAAAAAGAAAAAAAAAAGACCATCAGCTAATGAAGGGAAATGTTAATTTGACGTTTTGTATGTAAATAGCTGGTGCAGGATCATGGGTGAGGGTTTGGTTTTACTTAAACAAAAGCTTGTGGCGTTCTAAAGCAACCAAAGGAGATTTTGAATGGGGAAGCCTCAGCATTGCTAGGAGCAGCCACTTTTCGCTGCCCTCGGTGGCACTACCGAGTCGGTGAGAGCAGGATGGGGCCCAGAGAGTGGGGAAAAGTTCTGGCTTTATTTCTGGGAGGAGGGGAGCGGGAAAGGGCTTGTAATCATCTTAACTTTCTAGGAAACAAACCTTACCAACTTCAACATCTGTAAATTTGTAACCCTTCTCCTCCTTCCTCCTCCTCGTCATTCCAGCTGGCCAGGGTGTTATTAAAAACTTCAACTGACAACTTTTACCTTTGGAATGTGGAAAGAGGCTCAGCCTCGTAGTTAATGTTTAATTTCTGAACTGGGTAAGTGGACCCACACTGCTGGTGACAGAAGGGAGGATGCCAGTAGAATGGGTATGAGGATTTATTTAGCAATGGGGTCCTGCTTTGTGGGTGTCTTTTTCAGGCACTGGTATGAAATTTAAGGGACGATGGTTCCCCACTTGGCTGGGATACTCTCTGTCTTGGGTCAAGTCAAACCGACCCTTCAGTCGCGTAAGAAGAGCACACCCCTGCTTCCCATTTCCAAATTCTCTGATTAGTGTGGATGTGGAAAATCCGAAGGCAAGATTGTTTGTGTTAGCACTTGAAAAGGGAGGCTTTTACTTTTGTTTGTTTTAATTAGTACTTTATATCCTTACAGATCTTTTCTTTACAATTTGAGGAGAAATGTCAGAAAATGTCCTCTCACTGGTAGAAGGACGGGGAAGAATTTATCTGTAGTACATTATTGTTTTTTATAATGAACTAAATATTTGCATTGCTGTGTTGTATTTTATTTTCTTTCTCCGCCCCCTCCCCCCCCGCCCCCCCTTTTCGGTCTGTGCTCTCCGTGAGATGTGTTGCTGGAATCCAAGGTACAATAACGTGCAGAGATTTCTCCATCTGAGATTTACTGTTTAGCATGGAAGGTTCCGATTTTGGTATTTTTAAGAACTGCTCAGCTGTCAAAAGCAACCAAAACGGGAATAATGTTTTGACAGCGGTATAGTGTTAAAGAAAATACGCGAGTCTGAATAAAAATTGCTTATGCTGCGGGAAACGAAGGGTAACAGAAGAAACACCTTTTATTTACACACACACATGTTTATAATCCAAATTTTCCATTTCTCCGAGCGGGTCTGGGCCGGGAGTTATAGTCACCACAAACGAGGGATTTTTCTTCCAGATTTTGCTGTCGTTAAGACGAAGAGAGGAGGGGAGCGCACCTCCGCCCGAGCCCGGCCCGCCGCGGCCCGCGGGCACTGCCGGCACCAGGAGGAGAAGCCGGGGGGAGTCGGGCGCTCCCCCCTTTCACTCGTGGCCGCGGAGAGAACGAGGGAGAGAAACTTGCCCCAGACCAGGTTTGCGAGGGCCGGGGGGCCGGGCCGGGCAGGGGAAGGGGAGCGGCGGGGGCGAAGCTGGAGCCGCGTCCCGGCCGGGGCCGCCGGCGCGTTAGCCCATCGCCGCGGCAGCTCCCGGGCGGGGTGAGGGTCCCCGGCGGCCCCTCCGCCGGGGCCGATCCGCAGCCGCTGGCCTCACGACACCCGCGGTGCGTGTCCTGGGAGGAAAATCCCCAAATCCTTTCCCCACGCGCGGCCGCGTCCCCGCCCTGCGTGGAGGGGCGGGAGCGGGCCCCGCTGTGCGGGAAGGTGTCTCCGCCCCGCGGGTGCCCCCGCCACGTCCCCGGGTTCAGTCGGGAGGAAAGGGGACCGGCTTTTTAACCCCCTGGCAGCCCTTTAGGAATAATGCAGCCCGAGGGCGCAGTAGAGGCGGGAGCCCACTCCCGCGCTGGGGCAGCCCCGTCCCCGCGCTGACAAGGACCGGGCGAGATCGGGGGCGGGCGGGCGGGGGAAAGGTTTGCAGGCGGATTTTCATATTAATAGTTTTTGGTGGCGAGAAAGAGACAGACAGAAGGGAGGTTGCTCCTCTGGGCAGAGTCTCTGCGACAGTGATGATGGATGACCCCGCACAGCCGAGCAACTCCTCCCCTTCATCCCCACACGGTGTCAAAGCTACTTTGCTTGCAGCTTTAGGAATAAAATAAATAAACACCCTCGGCCCCTTCCTCGCATCGATTTATGGATCATTATGAATCAATTACTGCTCTCAATATTTAGAATCTGCTTACATAAAAAGGGGGTCTGCGGCCGGGAAAAAAAATAATCTTTCCCTTAGAAAGCAATGCAGAATCTTCTCGTATCGTCCTGTGACTGAAAAAAAAATCGCTACTAATAACTGGGATTTAACCATTTTGTAAGAATGGTCTAACTGGCTTCTAACCATTTTCTCCCCATTACTGGGGAGGGAGGGATGTTGTAGGTGCGCATCTCCAAGAGCTAATTGCAAACTGGGGGTTTCCACAATGCGCAGAGAAAGAGCAGTACATCCCTCTGGTGCGTCCAGCCTCACTGCTTAACTCTTCCAGAGAACGAAAAGAAAGAGGAGAGAGAGAGAAAAAAAAAACAACCCAAGCCCCAAAACACCCTCCTCCTCCCAAAATCCTTAATGCGGTGCTGTGAGGGGGAGCGGGGCCGGGGCTGCGCGGGCGCGGAGCGGAGCCCAGCTCGGTGGCTCCGTGCTGTGGGAAGGAGGCTTCAGCGGGGACAGAAAGTGTGTGAAGTTGGGTTTCTCTGGCTTTCTCTGTGTTCTCCCATTTGCAGCAGTGTTTGAGGAGCTCAAGGTGTTTCTATGGCTACCTTGTGTATGTGGGAGGGTCATATGTGGGGGTGCCCAAGAGAAAAGGCAGCTCTTGGGTGATCATTTATCAATG
Organism: Caprimulgus europaeus; assembly: GCA_907165065.1. Next base: position 33,826,048 of record OU015532.1, on the reverse strand, counting down.
TCACCCACATAATGATTCTCTCTGCAGCCTTCTATTGATGAGGATAATTACATTAGCTCAGAGTGACTGATCAATGAAAAACCACCAAACAAAAACTTCTTTACTCTCCTATAATACCAAAACCCGATACAGAAATAAGATAGAAAGCAAGGGTGGGATTTCCCTTTCCTTTCCCTTTAGCTTTTTTTTTTCTTTTTTTAAACGAACAAGATAAAGTAAGAAAATTTTATCCAACTAGGTTCCTTTTTAAAAGAGGCTACCATTTTGTGAAAACGTTCCCTTAAACCTCTTGGCATCACTGCTTTCCTGGTAAAAGCAAACCGTTATTTAAAATACGAACTACTGCTTCTCCCCTGGATCCCAAATCCTTTGCTTTTACACTTGTGTTTTGTTACCGGGGGGTAGGGGGTGAAAGGAGAGGGAAGAGTTCGATAGTTTGGAGCTGCGAAGGGGGAAAGGGAAGGCTAATAACTTTTCTTTCGCAATTGCAACTCTCTCTCTGTTTGTCAGGTTTTCTTTGTTTTTCTCACTTCATAAAGTGGCTCTATTAAAGATGGAATGTGGCCTCCCTGAGATGCTGCTCTGGCGGTGAAAGTTTGCAATTAAATTACGGGTTCGTTCTTTCCAGAGTTAAAAATCAATGTTTTCTCAATTAAAGGGAATTTTAATGCTTTTACTTGGGAGTTGTTAAGGACGCCGTAAATTTTATTGTAATGCCTCTAAGCTGCGAAGCCCTGCCAGTGGACAGGTTGATATTCGTGTTGGTTTTGGGGGAAAAGGTTGTTGCTGGTTTTGTTCTCTCTCTAAAGGGCCTTCTTCAGAAAACTTAATCGTTTTGAATAACTGCAAGACAAACTGATGTAAAGGGGATGGGGGGCTGGTCCTCCTGCCCTCCCCACTCCATGTCGGACCGCCCGCAGCTCCTCTAGCCCCGGCAGCTCATTCTGCCCGGCTGCGCTTCCCCGGGGCGCAGGACCGGTTGTCGGGGCGGTTTATACGCAGGAGCGGAGCACCGTCTCCCCTGAGGAGCCCTTCTTTGCCGAAGTCCCACTCCCCTCTCAGGCGGCTCCGCGGGGTGGGGCAGGGGGCGCGGGGGTCGCTGCCCGGGGCCGGAGACCCCCGGGCGGGGTGAAGAGGGGGGAACTGTCCGCCCCACCGCCGGGGCGTAAGTGGAAGCCGAAATAGGACTGCCAGGGGCTTTTTTTTTTTTTTTTGCCCCTTTTTTTTTTCCTTTTCCCCTCAGAATATTTTGTCTTTCCAGCCTACTGCCAAATAAAATCCCCATCATGAGGCTGATCCTGAACCCATTTACACGGGGTTAATTCCTCGAGCCGCAGGAGACTTGGTCCCCGGGCCGTGAGATCAGAAATAGGCCCCTATCGCCTGGTTTTGTCCGAAGCGTGTTTAAAATTCCTTAAATTAGCTCCATGAAGAAAGAAACGGTGCAAACTCCTTTGATTAAAGCGCCTGTCAGATGCTGCGAGATTAGGAGAGAGAAAACGCAGAGTAGGGTGTATTTATTATTTATACTATAGTCCGCGGTGAACAGTTGGAAGGGGAGGATTCGAGAGACGGAGAAAGCGAGAGAGAGATGGAACAACTCTCTCTGGTTTGAACCAAACGACTTTATTTCTGCCCCCCCCTCCCCTAGCTTCCCGTGCAGCCACCCCAGCTGCGCTCCCGAAACCGGGGGTCACCGGTTCCTCCTCCCGCCCGCTGCGCCGGCCGGCACCCGGCGTCTCGCATCACTTCGTGAACTGCCCGACATCAGTAGCCCGGTCTCTCTGATAGTAAAAACTATATAAAACAATATAAAACTCAAATTTTATATTGTTCTGGTGCGTGGCACTGAAACGCAGCTAGTGCTCAGGAAAAAAAAAAAAAAAAGGCAAAAAGGAGGGGGTTCCACTGTGAGGCCGGTGTCTGTGTTTAGAAACGCAGGACAGGGGGGAACAAAGCCACGGTCTGGTTCGCAGCGACCAGGTTTTACTTTAGGACCCCGGGGTGACGGGGGCAGGCGCCGGGGCAGCGCAGCCCTTGTGTTTGACCGAGGCGGAGGTGAGGGGTCCGGGAGCCTCATTTTTATCTGAGGCTCCGGCTCCCCAGTTCGGAAATGTTTCCAAATCCATGAGCCTCGAATGGACAAATACTCGCGGTTAACATGGGACATGGACGAGCGACAAAAATCCTGAATGGAAACTGTGCGGTGGCTTTGGGAGAAACTCAGGATGTGCTTCATCTCCTGCCGTTCCAGGGAAGGCGGGGGGGGAACCCCTCCTGATTAATAACTAGCAGGGTAATGTTGAGGGCTTTTTCTGCCCGATTGCCTTTTTGAATTAGAGCCGATTTCTTCACACTTCAATAGGGCCTGTCTCTTTTAAAATGACTGACAGATTTGTTTCTCCTTTTTTCTCTCCCTGAGACTTAATGATGTAAATTTTCTAATTAGCTAAATCACGTTGCTTAAAGGCCTTAATATTTACCGGGCAAGGAATGATAGTCGCGCTCGGATCTCTCGAAATAACCTGCGAAATAACATTAGGCTTTTTTTTTTTTTTAAAAAAAAAAAAGGGGAGGGGGGGAAGAGCGGAGGGAGGGGTGGGCTGAGGAAATATCACGTAAAATGAGAGCTAAAGTTCAGCCCGGAGCTTCTTTCCTCCTCCCCCACGCCCCCGAACCCGCTTTTTATTTTTCAATCAGCTAAGATTTAATTAGGAGCCCCCAGGCCGGACGATCTGATATTTTCTCATTAGTTTCCCATCAGTAATCCCGAGCGTTAGATTGACTCAAAGGTTGGCAACATTTGACCAATTTTATTTAAGGCAAAGAAATCGCGCGTTATCGCTCCGGGACCCGAGATCGGAAAATAAATCCTGCCCGGATCAGCGGAACTAACAGGCGAAAAAAATGTTGACAATTCATCGTGGTATTTAATAAGTTGCATAATGTACTATACACACACAGGCGCGCACGCTCGCGGAGAGAGGCGCGGGGGTATCCACGCGGCGGAGGTCGTGCGCGGGGCCTCCAGCGCCCGGTAAAGCGGACACCTGGACGGAGCGGTGTGATGCTGTGCTGGGGTGCGTGTCTGTGTCTGTGTGTGTGTGTGCACACGCGTGTCTGTGCGCGCACACGCGTGTCCGTGGGCGGGCGAGCGGCGCTGCGGCGCAGGCTCCCAGGAGCAACGTTGGAGCGCCCCCTGCTGGCCGCGCCTGGCGGTGCCGCGGAGCAGCCCTCCGCCCGCGCCGCGCGCTGCCCTGCGTGGCGGGGGGTGGATCGCGCGCGCGGCGCACGCGGGACGCGGGCAGAACCCCTCCGCGTGGAGAGCGCCCTTCGCGAGGAGGCGTGACCTCGCGATCCCGCGTGGCCTGGGCGGACAGTGGCACCGACCGCCGGGACAGCGCCCCGCCCCGCCCTGCGGGAGCGCGGAGCTGCCGGCAGCCGCGCGGGGAGGGCGCGGAGGCGGCCGGGCACGCGCTGGTGCCCTCGGCCGCTCGCTCGGCAGTGCGGGGCGGGGGGACGGGCCGACCCCGGGCCCTGCGGCTGGGGCCGCCACCCCAGCGCTGCGCCCGGCGGGCCCTTGCGCGCCCAGCCGCAGGCGCGGAGCAAAGCACTGCGGGGAGCGGACAGGGCCATAACCCACCGCCAGTGCGGGTCCAGTGACCCCGGTAACGGATGGGTGAGCCCGCGGGCTCGCTGAGAACGCGACCGAAGGGCCAAATCAACGGATCGGCGGCGATTTCGCCCCTGACTGTTCCCTTCAGCGCGTGAGAGCTGTGCCGCCGCCGCTGCCCTCCCGCATCCGCATCCCCCTGACCCCGCCGCCCCCACAGCCAGCCCGCTCACCGGGCGGCCTCCGCCGGGCCCGCGCCGCGGGGCTCTGCTCCCCGCCCCCCCCCGGGAATAGACCGGGCGGGAGAGGCTGCGCGCCCTCGGTGGCGGCCCGCCTGGGGACCCGCTCCGGGCGGGGCAGCGCGGGGTCCGCGGGTGCGTGGCGAAGGCAAAGCTCTGCTGGGAAACCGGCAACGCAGTCACACACCGCCCGCGTCTGGAGGTCCCCAGCACCTCCGTACAGCAGGGCACTGCTGTTACCCATTGAGGGTTTGAGGGTTATTTTGCCCGTTAAAACACAAAACCCCCACGCAAACCCAACACTCAAACCCGCGCCCAGTCCCACCGGTTCAGGGCTGTCCCTCGACAGCGTCCAGCCGAAACAATGCTCTGCAGAAGATGTGGATTGCCGGAGCAAGACAGTAGTTTCTCAAATTTATTTTCTTTAAAAAAATGCGCGTGTAAAGGAATGGGGGAGGGTGGAAGAAAATATTTATCAGAATACCAGAAGATACCTTTCTTGAAACAAAGGCAAGGGGAATCGCCTCAATTGCAAATCCATCAGGCAGAGACCAAACAACAATATTTATAGGAAGGCATTCAAAAATACAATGTGCTTAAATAACAACAACAAATGCTTACTACAGTTGCTACAACGCTGCTTAATAAAAAATTAGTCTTACTGACAGTCTTGTCAACATCTTAAGTAAATTATCATAGCGATGGTCTTTGGAGAAGAGAACCCACACTCTTTACTAAAACACCTCCTATCATTAATCTTAAACCACTTGAAGATTATGATGGAAAGAATGGGATCAGTAACCATTATCATCTCAAATTGCTGTTAAAAACTCCGCTGTTTATTTTTGTGACCAAAGCGAATGTAACTGGGAAATGCAGAAAAGGGAAGAAAGGCAAACACAAGAAAGGCAGAACAATTGAGGCGAATCCTGTTGCAACCTCGATGATAAACACATGGGAAAGGCTGTTACTGCTCTGTGGATTGCTGGAATTTGGGTAGACATTAGAAAAATAAACAAAGCGGTGGCCCCGCACCAGCCCTGTAAATGCACCGGTGCACTCAAGGAAAGGTAACTTTTTAAAATTAATTGTATTTTCCTGAATATTCGGCATGTGCCTTTATCTACATGGACCATTTGATAAAGATCAAAACTATTAAAAACGTACTTGCGCTTTTCACTGTTCCTATATGGAAATAAATTAATTTGACCGTTTCTTGCTTGTATTTTTATATGTATTGCGTGTTTTCCTAAAATCGTAATAATAAAGACTATATTATAATTTTTTGAAGCTTCGACGAAACATTTGCTCAGAGTGAAACCTTTTCAGAAGCGACCTGTGATGTTTATTCTAGTCTGTCCTGTCAGAATTTAACCCATCCCTCTTTGCATTTTTACAGATTAAAATAAAATGTTATTTTTTAATGTTTTTACCCCTCTTGTTAAACTACTTCCAGGATTTGGCAAAGAAGGGAGAATGTGCTGATTTAAGAACACTCGACCTGAAATGTTATCAACAGCTCTTTACACCTTTAATGAATCTGCAAACCAATGTGAGCTGGGCACACGACTGAACGCAACCAAACGCGGGGTTTTGAAGTTATTCTTTCAAAACGTAGAAGTTTACACGAAGCCTTGAAGCAGCACGCTGCGCGCCGGCCGGCCCTCGCCCTCCTCCTCCCCTCCCTTCAAGTCGAAAGCAAGGGTGCCATTAAACCGGGGGGGTGCAAATTAAAATAAACCCAACAGTTCTGTCCCCCGAGCTGAGCTGCGTCTCCCCGTTGTTTCCGCTCCGAGCCCCGTCGGCAGCGGTGTACCGGAGGCAGGGGCGGGCGGGCTGATCTTCCCCTCCGCCGGGGGGGACTCGCTGCCGGCGGCAGAGCTCGGCAGCGGCGCGGGGCGGTGCGGGGCGCTGCGCGGGCGCGGCAGCCGGAGGAGCCGGAGCCGGGCTGCCCACTCCCCCGCCGCGGCCCCGCAGTGACCCCGGCCCGGGGCTGCGGAGAGGTGAGAGGTGACGCTGGGAGCCAGCGCAGCCCTGGCCCTTTTAAAGCCACAGCTAATCAGTCCTTTACTAAATTAAAACCCAGGGACCAGAGGGGAAGCAATTTCGTTGTAAAGAATTACCCCGCGCCCTCCGAGAACGAAATAGTACTGAAATGAGGACGGTGCTCTCCGCGGCGGGGAGATTTGTCACCCAGGAGCGGTTCGGCGAAGATAAACTATAAAATTATACGCACACGAGATAGATCCGATAGATCTGCGCGTGTGGGAGGTTCTGTATCCCACGCACACACGGCAATAAAATAAGGTTACTGAGTTGTTGAAAAACTTCAGCCCCATAAACTCTCCAGCGGGATGGGTACAGGACACGGGGTGGCTAATTGCCCACCCGGCTAAAGACTCGGGATTTCATTGCAATACGGGAAAAAATTAAAGTGGAAAAAAGGTGATATTTTTTCCTGTCAATTCATTTGTCTTCGATTTCAAGTTATTCTTTAATCTCTGCAAGAAATAGGGAACTAACTGTGGTGTAGGTGTGTGTGTACGTGCGTGTGTATGCACCGTACACATACACGGCGTACTCGTGTGTGTGTGGTGCAAAAACGTGTGTAACCTGCGCACATGAACTGGCCCACAAACGGCGGAAAATGGTGACAGATCCATTTTTCCTCTTTAATTGGGAAATATTCCTTGATTGTCTTGTCACCCATTACTTTTTAATAATTCCACAGAATCGGGAGAAGAAGAATAAATGTCTGTGCAAGTAATCTGCTATAAAGCAATTATTTTACCAGGTTAATGTGCAATTGCAAGTGCAACACAGGAACGGCCCTGAATGAGAAGCAAAGGGGAAAAAATAAAAACCAAAGAAAGACTCGAGGAATTATAAAATTTGACAGTTCATATAGTTCAATGGATCTCAGTAAAAAATATCTAGCTTTGATAACATAGCTCTGTTACAGCTAGATTACAAAGAAACTTTCCCTTTTCTTGTGTTTCAGGCAGCAAAATACTGGTTTTTGAAGATTGCGAGGCAGTTTCCTGCTTGCTGGTATAATTAATTTAGGTGCGGAGATGGCAGATCCAAGGGAGAAGGAAATGATGGATTTCGCCAGAAAACGCTTCCCTGACTCAGCCCAGGATCGGCCGCCACCCGAGGCAGGTAAGCTGCTGCGTGGAACTATTTGTAACTGAACAAAAGCCTGAGCAAACACCTGACGTCAGGAAGCAGCATCCCCGGAGGGGGCAGCGGTGCGTGGCTGCCGGGCTGCCCGCCCCCGCCGCCCGGCCCCGCGCCCCCCGGCAGCGGCAGCCGCGGGGAGGGAGGGGGCTGTGGTCCAGCGGGGTCAGGGGAGGGCTGAGGCTGCAGGGGCGCCGGGGAGGTGACAAAGAGCAGGTACGGCCCCGCTGGGAAGGTCAGCGGCACCGCTCCGGCTGCGGCGGGTCCGCAACTTCTTCCCGCGGTTTTGGAAGCCGGAGGATGGTTTGGTGCGGGGTGGTTTGCTGTGTGTGTTCCAAGGCTTCAGACACTGGGCGAGTGGGCTCTGCTCCACGACACCGTGGCAATGGGAGGCCAGCACACCCGTGGGGTGACACCTCCACGCCCCCGCATCGCCCCGGACCAAACTCCTGTCGTGAACGTGAATGAATACTGGAAACGCCGCGAAGTTCAGCGGCGGGGAAGACAGCGCTACCCGGGGGGTGGCGAAGGCTCCGGGCTGTTCCCCGATGAGCCGCCCCTTTGCTTGAGGCTGGGGTCCCGCCCCGCAGTGCGGGGTTGCTCGCCCTTCTGGTCCCGGCGGGGAAAGCTCCAGCCCTCGCCTCCTTCTCGTGATCCTTAACTTTGGAAATCGGCCACCGGGACACCTTTTCCCTCAGCATTTTGAAACACTCACCCTTGGCCTTTCCCACCCCCGCACCCCCGCAAGCGGCGGGGCGCGGGAATGCGGGGGATGCGAGGGATGCCGGGGGTGCGGGGGATGCCCCTCTCCGGCCGGCGGCTGCGTTCGGCGCTTCCCTAGAAGGTGCCTGCAGCCGGACAGGGAGCGGGGAGGAGGAGGAGGAGGAGGAAGAAGGGGAGGGAGGCGATCACAGGGGCGAGGGGGGGACCTTTCCCGGCGCGGGGGTCTGCAGAGTCGCTGCAAGCACCAAATGCTGCTACCCCCGGGCGGCCTGTCAGCCCCCCCGGCCCCCCGCCTCGCCTCTCGCCAGAGTCAACACGGAGCTGCGATCCATTTGGGCGATTTAGTTAAAATAAATAAACCCGCGAAGATTCACTGGTGAGCGATGCATCATCGACCCGGAGGTTTATTAAGAGGCTCGTTACAGCCGCGGCTTCAGCCCCTGCTCCGCCGGGGGTGTGAGGGAGGGTGGGGGGCTGCGGCAGCCTCCTCGGCAGGGACCCGGCCGCCTCCCCCCCGGACACCAGTCCCCTGCCCACTCCCCCATCCCGGCCGAGCCCACCCGGCGGCTGCTGAGGGGCGGGTTACCCACTCCCCTGTATATCTGGGGGAGGGAGAGGAAGGTCGGGAGACATTGTTGTCAGTGGCGATTGTTAACCCAAATAATAATAATAATAAAGAAAAATCGTTACAGCTGGGTGCTGGCTGAATATGGCAATTACTATTATTGCCAATCACGATTAGAAATAATTATCCTGAAAGCACGGAGGGTTCAGCTGCCAAGGTGTTTTGAATAATCGCTTCGAAATGAGCAGCATTAGGTTCACACACAGGGACGACCTCGAACTGGCAGTTGCAGCAATCTGCAAAGCAGCTCATACCACTGGTGAGCTCTAGTTTACTCGTGAAGCTTCCATTTGTCACCTCTTCCAGGTCCAGTGCTGTTTTGCTCCCACACCACCCGGAGTGAGGGTCCTGCTCCTCCACCATGTTCCCTGGACACACCGGGTGGCCAAACACCTTCTCAAGGCAGCAGGCCACTCAGGTCCCTCCATCCTAAATAAAAACGAAGCAAGCAGACTGCGAGGGATAACGTGGTCCCAGAGTGAAGCTCCACTTGCTCTGTTTGCGTTGTACAACTCCACGCGGGCCCACTTGTTTTAGCTATTTGAAACGATGTGTAACTAGGAGGAGGTCACAGGTGACTGGTAAGTTCAACCTACTTAGCTCAATTATCCAAGTTTCATTTCCAAATTGTGTTCAATTTTGTCTTCCTGCATCCCTCCAAATTATCTGAGAGAAAAAAAAAATCAAATGAAAGCAGACAATTTAAGCCAATTCCTGTATACTATTATTTATATGGGAAATCATTTGTGTGATATATACTCTCCTTAATGGTTACGGGATGCCAGATCTTTCCAAGTGGATTTACAAACCTAGCCATCAAATTATTTCAAAGTCAGGCTTATTAGGGACAAAAATAATTATGAACTTTCAGAAGCTCTGTAAAAAAATAAGTTTCTGAATGTTGTCTCTTTAAATTTCACTTAAGTTTTGTATTTAATTAAAGCCTGGAGGCACAGTAGAGAGATATGCAGACTCTAATAAGGAGTTTGGAAAATAATGTGCTGTAATCCAGTGTCTTGCTATTTCTCTATAAAATATGGATAAGGAATCAATTCATAAGCACAAATATCTACTAGGACTGAGTTTTAACATAACATTTCACATGAGCATTCTTACATGTATTATTAAGGAGATAACAAAAGTGCTTCAAATCAAGCCCTATACAGTCACATCTGGAAATGCTCTTTTCTGTCCAATTTTCTTTTTTTTTTTTTCCCCTCAAAAAATGTTAGAAGGAAAACTAGTCTGTCCCCTTGTATATTAACTGTTACCATCAGCTTTTAATCAGCAACGTGTATAGTTAGATTTACAGAATCCATTCCATGTTGCCCCTTTTAGAGAACAGTAAAATGAAGATAGTATCTTTATTCACTTATAGAATCTGATGTTAAAACCAAACCCACACACAAATAGCCTATACATTGCTTTATGCATGCAGACAGGCATGTAGATACATAGACACAACACACTTATACATGGAAACAAGTCATGACAGCGTGTTGGAAAACATAATAAAAAGTATCTGTGCATTTCACCAGATCCTAAGTCAGATGTCATCAGATAAGAAGTGGTCTAGGGAAAATTAGCTTAAAATCAGGCACAGCTAATTTCTGAAGGTATTGGAACCATAGCAAGCTTTGCTGTACGATATTTAATCATCATTGGTTTTAAAGGGAGCTCTTCAGGCTTTTCAGTCAAATCTAGCAATACCACTGAGGAATGAAGGGTTAATAAACTCCTCACAGGTTGCAAACAGTTAGTGCAGGTTTGGGGTTTTTTTGCTAATGTAGAATTTTATGGAATTATATTCTGCAGCCAAAGATAAAAGAAGACTCTAAGACCTACTACTACTCTTAAAAAAAAAAAGTATTTTTCCTTTGAATGGAAAGGCAAGCAAAGTATTTTCCAAACAGGAGAAAAACCATAAGCGTTGGGGTTTTTTAAAATACTCTGGAGTTTTCTGAACAACTCTGATGTACTCACATTTTTATCATGACTATTTTCTTTTTACTATCGTAAGTGGATATTCAAGCTAAACTGATGCTTTATGTATATCCTGTCTCAATTTGTAATACACTATTCTCTATAAGGAGATAATTTGAAAAAAAAATACAAAAAAGAAGCAGTGATACCACTGACAACAATTTACTTAAATTCACAAACCTTGAAATTGATGCATCTCCTATCAATCATAGTCAGAAACCACAGTAAAACACATCCAACATTTGTATATCAAAACTGGGACTAAAAAAACACCCTGTTTTGTTCAATTTAAATGTCCTTCAACATATTATCATTTTATAGGCTGATATTACTGGGACATTTTTACTATGGGTTAGCTTTCTTCTGTCAAATATATGCAAGACACTAACCTTGCAAAATTAAAGTGCATGCCATTATACTGCACAGATGTTTGTTCTCACTCAGTTACTGACAATGAAATACTTATTAAATAATAATAAGGAGATATTGACTTCTCTATTCTGTCGATATGAAGATCTGTTGATCTGTGAGGTTAATATTGATGAGGCAGAGTGAGGTAAACGTTTCATCAAGAGGGCAAATAAATCCCAATACTGGCATAAAAAAATTAAAAACCCAACTTTGTATGTACACAGAAAAGAATCCTTTTTGAATTTATTTGGTATATGAGCACCAGTTCAACCTATCAGCATACGCAGGCTAACGCTGAGGTAAAACCTTGACATTACTTTCAGGAAACACATTCTGAAAGATGCCTATCATAGGTATTTAAAACTAAGCTCAAAGGATGCCGAGCACTCCGGGTCTTTAGTCATGCTGCATGTTCTGTTGCGAATGGCACATTTCCTTTCGGTATTACTGGGAGGCTCTACATGCAACCTCAATATTCTTCACATTAAGGGGATTTCTGTTTGAGCTGGAGAAATGCTTTTTTTTTTTTATTTAATAGGATGAGCTCTCTGTCAAAATATTATTTTTATTTGTTGTCTCATCAAAACATCACTGAAAGTTCCCTCTCTTTACCCTCTGCCACAGAACACAATAGTGTACACGCTTTGAACAATACAAAGAGCCATTTAACTTGATGGGTCTGGCAGAAGAAGCTACTTTCTTGTTCATCATTATCTTTAGATTTTCCTTCATTCTGTTTAAGGGAAGCTTAGAGCTGCTTTTTTTACAAGAGTATTTCATCAGTCAGGTAGGTCTCGTACTTTGACAGCATTATTTCAGCATGTTATTTTTAATGTATGGTATTTAGACATGTAAGCAATCTGTGTACCTTGCTTCTGGGCTTTTGAATAAAAATGAAAAAGCTGTGACCTAACACATAAGACAGCAAGAGGCCATACATTTTGGGATACAAGTGCCAAAAGATGCACTTGTCAATTTTCCCCTTTTGATTATTAATTAAGGCCTCGATCCTGTGATGAGATCTGCAGGGGCAAAACCCAGGTGCAAAGCAGCTCTCCCCGTGGTGTGACTGCTGACAAGGGAAGAGCTCAGTCACACCGAGCCTACTGTAAGGCAGTGACCCAAAAATCAAAGCATTACTTCAGCTGCCCTTGCCAGAGATGGCAGCCTGGTTTCTAGGGCAGAAGAGCCCTTTTCACCACCTCCTCCCTCTCGCCTGTCTCTAGCAGAACTGTTGTGCCTCAGCAGGGAAAGTCGGGCGAGCACTCAGCGCTTTCTCTGCATTGCTGTGACATCTTGTTGGTAGGACGGTGCAGGAAAAAATCACGTTACTGCTATTTGTGTGGCTCCTGTTCTGAAGGTGCGAGGCTGGCCATCTGCTGCTCCTTCCAGGGATCACACCAGGGTCTCATACCTTTAATTTTTTGTTTATAAAATGTGATTACTTTTGTCTGAGAAAGGTAACAAAAACATTTCATTTTTTGACCTCATGCTTTCTTATCCTTCTCATGTCCTTCTTCCCAGTATGTGTTGAGCAGAACACTGGTGCTGGTTTTTTTGCACCTCAGGCCATGACTCTCTTTGAAGACTCCTGTCTCTGCAAATTCCTGCATTCGCTCGAATCTCTATTAAAGGCAGCGGGGTTTTGTGTGTTTGTGTGCTGCCATGCTGGCTGCTTTTGACTTGGTTTTTAGGTACATTCTCCTACAACCATCTGAATTATTTCCCAATTTCTGCATAGTGGTAGTCAGATGGCAGCATCTCTGGGAGCAATGTTTTAGTTCATGAGTATCTTGTTTTCTACCATTTGGTTGTATGTTCTTAAAAAAAAAAATCCTTCTAATGCATGTCAGGTAATCAAATCACAAGACACTTTTCAAACTTTTTAAGTCACACTGAGATTTTCTTAGAGTTTGTTAACATTTAAGAAAAAAACATTTAGGCAATTTAGAGGCACAGATTTTGCTAACCTTGAGACTCTGGGGCTAGTTCCTAGACTAGGGTCTTGCGCTCCAAAACATCATTGTATGTATTTATCTGAATGCATTTATCTGGAACATTAGTTTCTCAGATCTTGGCTATGCAAAAGGATCCAGCAAATAAGTTGAATATTTTTAGTAATAATTATACTTGAGAAATATTATTGTATGGCACTATTTTTGTGCCTGCCTTTGCCAGTGCAAGGTGTATTCTCTGTAAAGTTCACCTTAATACACTGAGCTCTTTCTTCACTGCAGTTCCAAGGTTGGAGATTCTGCACCCGTGTTTCTTATGTGGCAATAAAGATCCTGATGGAAAAACTGCTCTGCTAGTGACGTAAGCTGAATGAAAGAAAAAAATCAGCAATGACTCGGGGGCTCCCATGTCTAGTTGTACGCTTCACAAAATAGATTGCAAGAGAAGGAATAGGCAGCAAACTGTGTAAACTGAGCACAGATAATTCCCATGCTGTGAAAACCCTTCTGCCTTAAGAACACTAGCAATGAAAAGGTTACAAGAAAGGGAGTAATAAAAATATCAAAAGAAACCAAATAGAAATGGGTTTCTTTGCAAGTAGAGAAACCACTTTCTAATATGGTGGCCTGATATACAAGTACATTTGTCTTCCAGACCCTCTGTCGTTGATTAGAATTCTGATGCCACTGGAGGGGTTACAATTTTGTTGAGTTTCTGGATCTCAATTGCGCTGTCAAGGGGTCATTCTTTCTGGTAATAAGGTAGCTAGTGGCCCCTGGGAGAGAAGGAAAACAATTGACTCTTGAAAGCAGAAACATATACTGAAGTCTAGAGTAGATTTCTGGCAGTGGTCCAGGTCTTTTCTCATAGCATTTGTCATTGTAGCAATGAAAAAATTGTGGGAGTTCTACAGGCGTCCAAAAAAGGAAAACAGAGCACAACAACAACAACAACAAAAGAGCTAGATGCAATTTGTTTTGGAATTATATTTAAGAGCAGGTTGTTTTTTGCTTGTCACACTGTTGGTTCACTTGTTAAAGATGTGGATCCCATTAGATAGAAATATGTTGCTTATTTTAAAGCAAATGATTATCAAATGACTACACTTCAAAACATTTTTTTTTTTGCTTTAATTTGAAGTGAAGTCATTTGAGTTCGAAACATATGCCTTTGCTAAATGCAGAATATTTTGTTGCCAAAACCAGACAACTTCATTTTGAGTCCACTGCTTGCGAGCATTGTTGATCCTGGATGTCACTGACAATATGAGCCTTGGCAGTAAGTCTTTACAGAGGTCAGTAGTAAAGTTTCACTTATTACCACTAGGCTTTTTATTATTGTTATTCTGTCAGGTCAAAATCGTCTCACCATATAATCATACTCAACCAGAACAAATGCAATATTGCATTAGATTGGCTTTGGAAGTATTATTCCACTTTGTACAACTGCATAAAGCTCACTTCTTAAAAATAATTTATCCTGAGATCTTTGTGCAAAGGTTTTCCACACCTCTCTGAAAACTGGCTTCATTATTTCACAGGCTATGTTACCAGGCTGGTTTTCTGTGTTGCAGTATAAGCATACATAAACCGTACATGCATACATGTGTGTGCACACAAACACACTGCTGGCACCATATGGAATTTAACATATGATTCTTATTAGACTTGCAAGATTTTAAAGTGGATTTCAAATTTACTGCAAGCCCCAGCATTGCAGCTGATCCACGTGGATCCATCCCATCACTTAACTGGAGTACCCAAGATGGGACTGTAGCAGCTTGAAGTTTCCTCTCTGGTCCATGGAGAAAGGCAGGGACACTGAGAGACTCACTTCTCCAAAGGTACTTGCCTTTCTTCACTGTCTATAGAGCAAGGCTAGAGCAAATTTACTCCCAATTTAGAATGAATGACCAAAGCAGACTGCAAGGAATCCTTACCGAGATGTGCGGACAAAGTGCTGTATCTTTTGCTGTCACCTATAGATTCTGGGCTGAAAAATATCTCTCAATTTAGGATCTAGCATATCTCATATACATAATCATGTACGAAGTCTTACACAGAAGAAAACTGAATGAAGCATGCTCTTGATATTATTTAATTTTAGTTGTGTAAAAGTTAGACATTCAGTCCACACTGGTTGTCCTCTTTTACTCCATGTACTTTTAAGCTTTTACTTCAGTCCACTCATTTAACTAATTTGTCTTACAATTAGATGAAATATGCTGAGGAGGAAGATCCTGAGACAAATGTATGGTAGGTGAGATATGGTGGGCGGAGGTGCATTCATTACAGAACGCATTTAGATGCCTAAATCAGGAGAAATCACCTTTGGAACAGGATTTTAGGTTCTTAGGATACCTTTTAGACAGCTAAAGCAAAGCAAAATGGAATCAAATTTTTTGCTAAGGCATTTGTGCGACAACATGCAGGGAAGGAGGCTTTTGCAGATTTACGTTGAAAAAATAGTTCCATGGTTTCCTGGTAAAATCCTGACAAGCCCCTGCCTTGTTGCATTAGGTAAAATAGGAAGAACAAACATCTTGAAGAAGACCTAATCTCACACCACATACAGTACCATGCAACAGACTGTGGAAGAAAGAAAGGTATTACTCCTTAAGTGGTATGAGAAAAGCTGGCTATAAAAAATGACTTTTCCTCATGCCCCTATTTGGGCACAGGGAAATTAGTAACAGACATTTTCACTTTAACTTCTGTCCTGCTTTTTAGCTGGGACAGAGCTGGGTTTCTTTTTAGTAGCTAGCATTGCGCTGTGTTTTGTTTTCAGCCTGAGATTTGTTATGAGAGAGACACTGATAACACACCAGTGTTTGCATTTTTGTCTCTGGGAGTGAAGGACTTTGTGTTCTGTTGGTCTACAAGCGCAAGATCTAAGGGGGTGAAGAATATTTAAATTAATAAGCTAAATTGGCATTTGGATATACCAGTGGGATATTTCATATCATACCCTGTCATGGTCAGTATATCAGTGAGGGGCTCTTCCTCCCTTGCTCTCTCTGGCTCTCGCTCGGGCTCTCGCTCTCCCAGGATTGTGGTTTCAGTTCAGGATTGTCGCTCCTCCGGGATTGTTATTTGGGAATGGGCCGGGCTTGGTCGGCAGGTGGTGAGCAGTTGCACTGGGTATCACTAATTGCCATATTTTATTCCTCTTATTATTATAACTACTATTTTAATATCAGTATTGTTTTATGTTTTCTTTAATTTCAATTATGAAATTGTTCTTATCTCAACCTGGGAGTCTCCTTACCCTTGCCCCCCAGTCCTCTCCCCTGTCCTCTGTCGGAGGGGGCAGGGAGTGGGTGAATGTCTCAGGGCTAGTCAAGTGCTAGCCCAGTGAAGCCACCACAACTTCTCTCTATCCCTCTCTGCCCCCCTCCCCTTAGGAAACAGCGGTAGATTTTTGTATATATTTCAATATCCAAGAGTATCTCAGGTTTATCTTGTTTATCTCTTTCTCAGCACAGCTCATGGAAACTAATTTTCATCCAACTATATTGTCTCATGTTTTATTCCATCATAAAAGCAAATTTTAAAAAGCTCTAGTGTGATTAAAATAACTAATCTTAATTCATTCTAAAGACCTTTCCTCTGCTATTTTTCTAGTTAAGACTAATTGCAATGTCTGATGTTATACTTCTTGTAAGGGTGAATTTCTGTCCCAAGCAGATTCTTTTAACTGGACTTGGTAGAGATTTATAATCACATTTATTAATTTAGGATTCTAGAATGCACCATTTGCTTAAAGAATATGAATGTTACTTTCAGATCTTTTAATTTAGAGCATCTATTGTTGAAGGAGCTGAAATAAAAATTCTCAACAGGTAATACTAAAACCAGTATCTTGCTGTCCAAAAGAAAGCAGGAACAAAAAACAAAAATCAAGTGCTAAAGTTAGCCGTAAGATAAACTAACTGGTGACATGCTCTATTGTGAGCTGAAGCTCTGTCAGATTGTCAAGAGGAATTAGTCCTTAAGCAAGGTATTTATAGGAACATAAGACTGGAAGGCACCACCAGGGTCACAGAATCATTGTAGTAGAAGAGAATTTGTTAAATAAATTCCCACATGATCCTATGAAAATTTTCCCCGTAGCTTCTCTGAAACTCCCTGCTGGTCCCTTTTTACTGTGAAGCTGGCATGCAGCTTTTTCTGACCATAGGATCAAGATTTACTGACCAGACACTGAAGCAATTTAATACTTGTAGGTGCATCCGTTCACCCTGACCTACATCCTAGTTCTAGTTTTTGACGAACTGAACAAAGAAAGGTGAATACTTGTTCCTCCTCTCTGAAAATAAAGAAAGAAATATCAGAAAGAGTAAAAATCCTTCCTGGATATTTCAGCTAATCAAGAAATGCCTTGCAGTAGGATAAACACAATACAAATACAGCACAGATGCACATTCAATGGACATACTTTAAGAACTGAGAGCAAGAGCTGCTCTGCTGTCCTTATCTCCTATAATGGGGCTTTCAAGACTTTCAAGCAGCTGGTGTCCAGATAATTTAGAGATTTTCAGGCAGAATTGCATACAGAAGTGAAGAGGAATCTATTGCAAAGGCCTGAGCAACGGAGGTCTGTGGTGATTCATTCTGCTCACGAGGCAGACAGCTGTTTTCAGCAGGATCTGCAGCTTTTGGGTGGACTTACTAGATCTGTATTCTTCCTCCTGCAAAACTATTAAACTCAGTGGAATTACATACAGTATGAACTTGGCTCTTTAGGTGTGGGAGAAACCATTTCCAGTACTGACATATGGATATTAGCACTTCTTTATGCAGGGCTTACAGACAGGCTTCAGGAATGTTTACAAGGTGGGAAGGACAATGAAAGAACATGTAACATCATTTCACCCTGATTCATCTTTGGAAGGAACTCTGCATGTGGATTGCTCTCTTTCCAGTTGGCTGTGTCTGCCAGAACCCTTTCTTCCAGTTCTGAACCTCATAGCCCTCCTACACCAAGGAATTTGGGCTCTGTCCAACAGAGGGCTGGGAAGAACATATACGTTTCCTCCACACTCCCACATGCTTCTCGTCATGGGGACTAAGGATAACGCTGCTGAAAAGTGCATGTGAACCAAGTAAAAAGTTCTGAAGAGCTCGTGTGAAATAGGGCTCCAGCAAACCCTTCTGTTATCCATACATACTGTGGGCACTGCTCTGAGTCTAGGAACCAAAGCCCTGGCAATCAAAGGATGGCAACTGTACCCTACTTGCAGAACTTTAAGGAAGACAAGCCATTTGCTCTCCTCAGCCACTATGTCTTTATCCAAGGAGAGAATACATCTCCTGAGTCCATTTAAATCAAAATAATAAACTGAGCCAAGAGCTGTACTTTTATGCCCAGTGGGCCAAATGACTTTCATGGCTGCAGAATTTGAGGAGCAAGAGAGGAGTTACACAGCTAGTCAAACCAACAACTCTCTTTCAAGGGTGCAACAGTGCAAACAATCCATTCGATGAACAACGGCCACCAGAGGAGCTGACTATAACATAATGCTGCTCCCTAGGTACCCCTCATTTAACACTTGCTTCATTCGTCCTGGCTTCTCTGCATTCCAGAAGGCAGCTGTAGTGGTGAGGAGATGTTATCTAAACTTATTTTACACTGCCCCTCTTTATAAATATGGGGCTTTAGCCATTTCTCTAATGTGATATATATATGAGAATAGGGTGTGGGAAGCTCTCAACTGTTAATGACACAAAAGTGCAGTGTCAGTCCTCAATCAAAAGCGAGTTTAGCTTTGACATAACAGTGCAAATCGTTTCACTTCACATCACAGCAGAATTTGGCCCGACATTCTCAGAATTTTGTCACAATTAGTCTCAGTGTGTGAGGCATAGAAAACATCTGGATGTATGGGAGCGATTGCAAACCGGTATTCTCTTCTAGCACTCATGGCTTTCTGCTGCTACTTGAGTTAACCATTTTCTGCTAATGCATCTGCAGATCCTGATGCCAATACACATGTTCAGAAGAGATGTGTAATTGCTTACTTTGAATCTTGGAAATTAAATATCAAGATTGAAACCAGCATGAAGGTGCTTAATTTAATTGTATGTGTGCCTAAATATATTACAGAAAAGGGGTAACAAGAGGTGATATTTCTGAAACAGCACCGAGGAGCTTGTGATCTGAGTGATCACCTGTGAGTCAGGGCTCAGAGGTCTTATGTCTCGTTTGACCACTGACACCTGAATAAACTTGGCTACATTATCAGGCTCTTTTTACACAAATTGTTGCTTAAATGACACTAATCATTACAGTCTTACACAGTTCCTTCTTGAAACTTAATTCATTAATGTTAATGAAACATAACGAGACAGTCAGACAAAATGTATTAGGTATGTGAAAACTGTTTACTCGCTGCTGTACCATGGCAATTCTACAAGGAACTTTTAAAAAAGAGACAAAACCTCCTGCATTTCACACACTATTTTGATTTCAAAAACAATCCCAAGGCCAACTCCTGTAAGAGCAGACCTCATGTTTATTTACATTTATACAGAGGCACCTACATATAGAAAGTGCACAGGAAGTCACAGCTGCAAGTATGCTTTTGCTAACCATCCCCATGAAGAGAGGAAGATGAGAAGGGACAGAATGGTGTTTGACAGTACAAAAATGCTCACTCATGACTTTTATTTCTTTCTGAAACAATTCATCAGTGTAAAAACTTCACCCTTGCCATTCAACCAAGGTCACTGAGACCCTCTGTGATGTGCTGAGCAAGTCTAACTCGTACAAGGCAACAGTGCTTGAGGCAGCTTTCCTTTATGCATAAAATACGTAACAAATGAGTGTAAGTTACAGCTTTAGGAAGTGCTTGTGGACCACAGGAACAGCTGACAAACGCTTCATTGCCTTTAAGCAGGTAGGACGTGGAGCCTATTCGGATAACTCATTTTTTATTTTCTTTCTCCCTGCTTCCCTACATTCCCCACACTCTTTCCCCCTCTGTCCTGATGTAGGCCTCTTCCTGAAAACAGAAGGTTTTGGAAGACACTAAAAGTTCTGAAGAGAAAATGCATTAATCAAATTTTAATTAAGAATAAGCAAACCTTTGAGATGCATACGGTGTAAGTAGCAGCAAAAATGTAATATTCACTTTACATTAAAAGCAATAGAAGTTGGAAGCCAGAAGAGAAAGACATGTTGCAGATGACAGCAATGTGACCCTAGAATTCCCCCTGAATATATTTATACATTTTCATAACCCCTTGTTCTGTCTTGATATTCTCAAGTTCTACAGTTCCTTTCATGGAGATATTTTATATCCACTTTCAAGTAGTATGTAGGGACTATGGAATTTTGTTCAGCTTGATATGAAGAACCTGTATGGCATCTCTTCTTTTCTATTGTTACTTTTTTTACTGCCAGATGTTCAACTGCCTGTGAGAGTACTCAAGGAAACACAGTTATGCTGTACACCAATACTGAATCAAGTTTAATTGAAAAAATAACGTACAGTAAGGGAATTTTAAATGAACTCCCTAGCATATTCATGGTTAAATATGATGGTTTTGCTTTCTAAGAGGATATAACACGGTGTTGCTAAATTATTCTTACTAAAAAAATAGTGAACTTAATACTCATAACAGCATATTGTAAGGAACCAAGTGCACATCACAGGGTACACCATCTACCAGACAGGACATCAGGCTGCACTCCCACCCATGGCAGACCCATCCCAGCAACGGTGAAGTTCTTATGCTCAAGGAAACGTGCACTAGCAAGAACCACCTGACCTTATGCAGTAACTTGTCGTGCCTGATTGATGCTTAGGACTAGCTGGAGTTACATGGCAGTAAAACCTCTTCTGTGCTAAGCACACATGTGCACATACAGGCACAGTGGAAGCTTATCTCAAAGCTCCTGGAGCTACTGCCACTGCCTTTGTTGTTCTGCTTACATAGCACAGACCTATCCCGATAAATACCCAGATAGGACAGATGTAAATTTGATGGATGAAGTAGTGTTTTCTTTAATAATCTAGATTGAAATGTTAAATTTTCCTCCACATTTATCACACGGTCTTCTAGTGTGTACTGGCAATAGGCTCACTTGTCCTTCTCAATGGCTGCAAATAGCTGTCAGGTTCGCAGCGTCTGGTGGATACAAGCCTTTGTGCACTGGTATTACTGAAAGCAGGGCTGCTACCTGCTGCTTTTTAACCTTGAAGGTTTAAACATGGAGAAGAGTCTATTCCTTCTAGTTCAGGAGGCTCCTAAACTTCAGAAAGCTATTGGAAGAAGTTTTATCAGGTGCTTCTCCTGTTTCTATGTTTTTTCCTCAAATATAATCTATTAGCCCCTCAGAGAGAGGTTGGGCTAAATAGCTCTGGCTGAAGATGGTTTTCTTACGAACTTCCTTTATTCTTAGTGATTGCAGCAGCCTTTAGGACTGATTCTGTAAAATGCTAATACAGGGCAACCTCCCTCAGCAATATCAGGGCAGGTGATTAAGCAATTAACACATTAATGTTTGCAGCTCTCAGCATAGGGTGGATACCAAGCAGGCCTTGATCCTTATGGGGAAGGACTTTTACAAGGAAAACTCATTTCTCCCTGCAGCAGCAGTAAAGAGCCTGGAAGCACAGCAGGCAATTTGCTTTAAAGGTCAAGAGGAAATCCAACCCAGGCTTGCTGCTGCCAGCCAGCATTCAGGTGACCTTTGCTGTAAGGTGAGCGTAGCCCACAGGGTGTGAGGTGGCAAACACCCATCAGCTGTGTTCTGGGATTTGGCTGGAGCACGCATGTGCTTTGGTGTGAAGCCCCTGATTTGCTCTTCCTTCTATGAAGACATCTCAAGTGTCTTTCCTGGTTGAGACTTGGGTTAAACCAGTTGGGTGAAATACCAGTCTGAAGGAAGTCTCTTAAGTACTGCAGTGCCCATGGAAATGGAAGCTTGTGAACTGCATGATACTGTGCTTGGAGTATTCACCAGATTACAAAAGGTGAGGAAATATCTGTCTGGGGCAAACTTAAAGAGTTTCTCCATTTCTCACTTGGTTTGAAGTGTGCATTTTGATGCTGCAAATTAGCTTGTTTTGTGGTTCTTAGTGTGTTTGTTGTATCTCTGAATTGAGATACCCTATGGAAAGGGCTTGACTTGCAGCATGTTGCTGTACTTCATTAATGCCTTCAGCTCTTCATTTTTCCTAAAGTTTGTAGAAACAATAAATTTGGAATCAAACCATGGCTCGGGATGGCCAACTCTGATAAAGCCTGGTGGGCAATGTACACAACCTTCTTCTGTGGCCATAGTTATTTGGTGATGGCTTCCAGCTTCTGATTGTTAATGGACATTTTCAGGTACACCACTGGCACTCTGATTTCTAAAAAAAATTTTAATTCCCAGAATGATCAGCAAATCCTTTCATGTAAATACAAATCCAGCACAAGTTTGTCACAAGGCATAAAATCTCATACCATATTTGTATTACTAAGGTAATGCATCTACCAGTGTTGCTGGTTTAGCTACTAGAAAATCAAGTTAATCCTTAATACCTGTCATGCTTTTCCTGCAGCATAGTAATATTCTCAAAATAACAATGATAATGTTATTTGATTACTAGAATATGGGTCTAGCATTTGGAGAAACTGTGAAAACATTTTTCCTTTCTTTTGCTTTCCCAGAAGAGCATTGGAGAGGTAGAGTTAAAATATAAGCATTACTTGAAACTACACTTAATTTACTTTAGGAGTGTGGTGTACATTATATATAGTGCTTTAGAGAGCATTGAAATTTCTATTTATGAAACAGGAATGTATGTATCATATATTTCTAATTTGTGAAGTTATATGGAAGATACCTGCTCACCCATTTTGAAAATAGGAGGGAAATAAAAAGAAAAAAAAAATGATTGGAGATGATGGAAAACTTCCAGTAACTTAGCTTTGGAAAGAAATTAATATTCTGTCTGGAGATTAAATATATTCTCCCTTCCAGCCCTGGGAGTCTCATTTTTTTGTGGCTTTCTAGAATGGCAGTACTTAAATTTAAAATTATTCTTTGAGATCTAGTGAAAGCCAACTTGTTGGTTTTGGCTACCATCATATGTAATATGGTCTCTCTTTCCCATTAATGCTGATTTGTCCTCCTTCACGTTAAATCCTACATGGTGTTCTTACTTCAGTGTCACAGTTCACTTTCATGGAATAATTTTTGAACAGAAGTTTTTCAATAAATAAGTTTGCAGTCACAAAGAGTATTCAGATGTTCTGCTGTACTATTATATGCATTTAGTTTTCAGTTTTCAGCTGCATCCAAGTAAAACATCTATATGCTTCTCTGGCAAAAACATATTGCAATTCCTGAGGAGTGTGGATGTATCTATTGCCCTAGTTTATTTGGGTCTTTCATAAAGACAGCAAAACTGTGTTTTCTTCTGAAGTCCCACCATTTGCTTGACTTTTTTTTCTTCTTCTTTTTTTCCCCCCTTTTTATTTCTTTCTCCACTCTATGCAAAATAACCTTTGCAGGGTGGCTTTCTTCTGAAGATGATTGATCATCCACTTGGGCAGTTCTCCAGATTGCCTGGAAGTTTTAGTTCCCATGAGTAGAAAATTTGTTTTGGATTTTACAGTGTGAAAGAACAGGACTGTAATAGTTTCACTGGGCTACCTGGATGTTATATGGTTTTATTTGGTTTGGGTACCTTAAGTCTGAGACTGCTCTCGCCTTTATTAGCATGTCTGTAACCACGAGGTTCCAGCAGCGTGTGACTGTGGTCTGTCTGCCATGTTCACATGCTTGTCACAAAGCAACTGAACAAACTTTCCACTCCCAGGTGAACTGATCAAAGGTAGTTACAGGAAGCAAGGAACTTGTTTTGTTTCAATGCATCTTTTTGGTTGTTAAACCACTTAGATAATGCTTAATATTTCCCAACGTAGATGCTGGGTGCCTATGGAAATAAGTAAAAGTGACCTTTTTACTCTCTGAAGTTAGACTATCAAACCTGAAGTACATCCTTCTGTGTTACTATTGAAAATCTGGCCATTGGCTTTAAATTGTCCCTGTGCTTCGTTTTTAGGGCTAGTTATAGATGTGCTAAATATAGGCCAGTGCAAAAGATTCTGGAGAGTCTCTGACAGTGACTTAATGGGAGGTTTGAATGCTTGCATCTAAAAATTAGGCTGCCCAGTTGAGCTTCTCAGATAGGTGGAGAGATAGATTGCTTCAGGCAGCCAAGTTTGAAAAGCTTGCCCTACTTCTTTGCTTTTGGAAACACCAGCAGAAAAATGACCCGTATAAGGTATCTGAAGACTGAAGCAGTGTGTTTGTATGGGAAATGGTGTTACACAGAAAGGTAAATTGTGGATAATTGTGAACTCTTCCACAAGAAAGCAAGTAGGACTAATGACCAGACAACAGAGAACTCTGTGATTGTTGTAATTTTTATGATCATAGTTTAATATATTTTACAGCAATTTCAATAAGTTTGGCTAACTTTGATGCTGGTTATTTTTCCTCTTTTTATTTTTTTATTTTTTCCTCTCCCTTTCCCCAGTTACAACAGTTACTTGTTATCTGCCCTGGACTATGTGTTTGCCATCTTAAAAAACCTTTTGTTTCAAGATATATTTAAGAGATTTGGGCATAAAAATGTCATCTGTGGTTCTACTTGGCAGAAAGAAAGAAAAAAACCCCAACAGTATTTACATAAAATGAGGATGTTGCTGCATCTGCATGCCTTTTTTGTTACTTTTGGTGGACTTGTTTTTATAATTAACTTGGTCTGAAAATCTGAGTTGTTTCTGAAATTATATTTTGGGGAGAGTAAGGAAAACTGATTAAAGCTTATCAGGTTTCTGTGGTAGCTTAATCTAAGTCAACTGATAATTATAAAGTGAGATAAAAATTAAAGCAGTGAGAATGAAACCTTATATTGAGCAGGGCAACTTGGGAAAAGCCCAATCCTGATCAAATACTGAGGAGGGTTAGTTCTACACCAAGCAAGGATTAAAAGGATTGCACAGAACTTCCATCAAAGCAACTTTTATGGAAACTGAATAACATCCTGCAGTTTACTCCCAGGTGACCTGACAGCCAATGAAGCAGACACAATTTGTGATTCGCATTTTGGACACCTCTTCTGCCTGTTCTTTTAAGATCCCAGGAACAAGAAAGGAATAGGGAATGAGTACTCACATGTATATTCTTCCTGCTGGCTTGCTTGCCTTGCTTACCCCAGAACAAAGAAAATAATTTGTGGGGAAACTGATGGTGTCTTCATGCTAGCAGACCCTTAGAAGAAGGGGAACTAAGAAGGCTACTGTTCACCATTGCCAACATGGAGGATGCTTGTGCACCATGCAACCAGAGCTTTCGTGCATCTGCAGGGACAAGGAAGGGTTACACTGCTGAACTAGCGAACTCCTTAGGGGACAACTTGCCTGCAGAGATAAATTACTGTTCTAAACAGTAGTAAGAATTAACATCAGTAGACTTCATTTTCATTGATATAATGGGAATTCAGAGGGTATTTTTCTTTTTTATTTTTTTGTCAAAAAGGGCAAAAAGAGATTTAAAAAAAATCACAAAATAGGACATGGCACAAACACAGAAAATGAGCATGTATATATATTTTTACCCCTTCCTCTCCCCCAGGATGTCCACTCAGTGGCATGTGCCAAGGTATTTCCAAAGCCAGGTTTTTAAGTCTTTCTGAACTCTATTGTACATTAGTCTCTGCACCCATAAATTGACTCTAGGGTTATCCAGGGGATAATTCAGCTTTAAATACAGGGTTGCACTAATATGTCTGTTGGCCCTCACTCATGCACTTGAATTGGCAGAAGTCCAGCTGAAATAGAGGAGAGGAGCTGTTTAAGGGACCTGTTCTTCATGACATTACATTATCATATCTCTTGTCTTGTGGTTCCTGAAGGAAAGGCTAGAATAGGACCGGTGTAACAGAGCAGACCTCCTCCAGTGGTGGGGAAGTGGATACTGGCTCTATACTGGGATGTGGAGTGTGGCCCAGACTCTTGCCCAAGGAGAATCTAGACGCAAAGAAAACAGTAATTTTTATGAAGGCTGCTCAGTCACACATAACACTTATAGTCAAACTGTTGTGCCAGTTTATTTTTATGAGTCATTTAGAGGAAACATATACTTATCTCCAGTTTAAAGATATGAAGGAGAAAGTAATTTGCTAACAACTGTTTTGGGTTATTTGCAGAGACAAGATAAGAAATAGAGTAATTGTATTTTGACCCATAAATAACTCCAACTTTCAGATGTCTCTTGTACCCTCTGAATCTGTAAAGGAATTGCATTATGGGCAGAAGAATGATTATTTCTTTGTAATCTGTCTGTAAGATGAATGGGACACCTACTTTTATCAGTTTTCACAGTGAGTGGAAAAAAAGTTTCAGAATGTTTGCCAGTTAAGTTATCTCATACAGCAGAAGCTAACTCTGCAAAGGCCCTCATTTTAATGTTTTAGAGTTTTTATATATGCACATTTTTGTCTATATGTGTATTTGCCCATTCTTTTATTTAATCAAAGACAAAAATTGTGTTTGTGAGGCCTGATTTTTTTTTTTTTTAATTCTAGATTCCAGTGGTTCAGGCATCTGTATAACAGGCTTGTCTGTGCTATACTGCAGAGAAACCTTCCTCTTTGACCTACTGGGTGTTTCTCTTCTGAGGGAGGAAAGGAATTCTTTCCATGTTAAAAGAGTTCAGTCTCCTCCTGTCACTGATTGCTTCTGTTGCTTAGTTAAGCCCAATTATGTGCAGTGGCTTTTCAAGGGTTCAGCTGTGAAGAAGGTATGTGTGCAAATGATATCAATAAAATAACAGGATTTGCATACACAGGAGCAGCAGACGTGCCACAGCTTTGAGGATTTACTGGGTGAGGTGCACTCACTGTTCAGTGGGATCGCTGTTGACACTGCCACTTTTGTGCTCCTCCTGCTTCGTTTTCCTGGTTGGCACAGGCGAAAGAAAATAATGCTAACTGTTCATGCAGGAGTAATAACAGCCCTTAACAGAAGAAGAGTAATTACCTTTGTCTGCTTTCTCCCTGCCCTAAGATCTAGTAAAAGAGAGACCAGTGGCTACGTAGCTGGTGCATACAGGAGTTCTGTTGCTTTCACTAAATCCGAGGCTAGTTATGTAAAACGTCCTTTGCTCACAAGCTGAACTTGCATCTTAATTCAGAAAAAAATCCATTACTGACGGGTAGACTTCCTGAGCACACTTGACAGCTTCCAAGCCAGTGGTATTTGGCAAGGCCTTTTAAAGTTATAGGAGATTTATAGCTAAAGAGATTACGTAGCAGCGGGTTCAGATCCGATCCCTTTCCCCCAGCTCCTGCGCTGAGTAACAATGACAGGAGCTGTCTGTACACCAGAAGGAACAGTTTAAGAGGGGTGGCTGCATTTGGCAATAGAAGCCCCCGTTAGCAGCCGGAAGCATTGGTGCTGAAAAGCAATTGCTGGTGTCAAGAACTTTCCTAGCTAAGCACTGCAGCTGGTGGCAATAAATAGCATTCTAATAAAGGAGGATGTTCAACCCATGACATAAGCGAATACTGTTTCAACCACAAGAAGTAATTTATGGTGCTGCATATGTCTGAAATGGATTTTTCCCGATACATTTTAAAATAAAAATGTGAAGATTTCAATTGAGGGAAAGATCTGCATTTTAAATCAAAATGAAATTGAAAGATCAATGAAAAGTGTACTGCTTTTTTAAGTACGCAATGATACATAACGTCTTAAGGATGCGCACTGTCACAAAGCACAATTACCTCCATTCCTAAAAATGAAGGATGCTGTTTTCTGACTGTGAATGTTCTCTATATTGCATCAAACCTAATAACTTCCCATGTCAGTGATAATCCCCCCAACATTTAGACAGAACCATCATCATCTTCTCTTCTAAGAATGCCAAAATGATCACATAGAAAGTAGCAAATAACAATATGCTCGGATTGCATAAACATAATGATTCCTGAAAAAAAAATCAGCTCCAGCCTCAATGAAGAGCAAAAAGAGAGAAGTGGGTAATAAAGTCATTAGGCTCATTGGACCTGTTAACTTATTGAGCTCACTGCAGTAAACAAGTTATTAGTTTTGGCACAACCAGTGGTTTATTTCAACATATGCTGCTGCTCTTTTTCATATACTGTGTTTGTCACATGGGATTTCTCTTACATAATTATTGTGAATGAAACACAGCAGTGTTCCATGCTGCATCACCTCCTACTGGGATGAGCAGTGTGGATGCAGTACCAGGAGAAAATGTCCTTTGAGTTTTTTTTCTGTGGCTGGTTTGGGGTTTTTTTGGGTGCATAGAAGAGAGGCAGTTTTGTTTTTAAGCTGTCAAGTTAACCGAATGGATGGGTTGTTCTGAAAGGCGTTTTATACAGGAGTTTGTTTTGGATCATGAGGGCTGTATGTGCAAGCATGGAGTAACTGGTTAAGCGTTACTCAAGATCAAAATCCTTTGTACTGGAATGTAAAGCAGAGTATATACACTTGAAATTCCTTAAGGAAATGTATCCTTTGTGTTATTCTTTTGCATGTGTTTATTAATTCCCTAGTTTAGCTTTTGGAAGAACTAGGCCTGCCTGTTTCAGAGATGGTTGATACCCATTTATCAGCAGTGCAGCTCTGTACTCAAGCTGATTCCCACCCCTGCCCCCTCCCCTCCCCCTGTAGATGATTTCTGCTGTCATCTAGGAGTTAAAAAGCCAGATTCTCAGCTGGTGCACATCAGCACTGCTATCCCAAAATAAATAGGCATAACTTCACTGGAGTCACTGAAACCTAAGCTCAGATTTGTGGCTTTTGCTGTCCTTGAGCACAGTGCTTTAAGGCTTATGATACACACTTCTGTGATGCTTCGTTATGGTATAAACAAACACCACGCTTCTGATTTGAATTACAGTCTCATTCACCCAGAAACCAATAGAGCTCTGCTTATTTATCCCAGCTGAGAGGATAGCCCAAAGGCTTTTCATGTTGTATGATAAAGTCACGGGCTCTGATGCCGACCGCACACACCCCACACCCTCCTCATATAAACAAGGAGGAGACCCCACTACTGCTCGTGCAATTACTTAGATGTGAAACAGTTGTTCAGAGTTTTGGATTCAAATCAGTGCCACGATATTTATTGTGTAGTGCAGTGATGTGTCTGCTAAGGCTTTAGTCTGTTCAGAAAGAAAGCAAGAGTCTGAATTTAGATACTGGTCTGAAGCGTTGGGCAGAAATTTGGGAGTAATTAGAGGATGGAACACCTACCAAAAATGAATTGAATGTTTCCTGTAAACTGTGTGTGCAGCCACAACACTCTCTGGTTCTGAGTCACATTTAAACTCGGGATGCAATCCAGCTGCAAAACCTGGATCTAGATCTGAATTTCCACAAGTTCAAGGTTGTTGTGATCAGCAGAGTTTATTTGGTTCCGTATCTAATTTAAATGCAAAACTTTTAAGGTAACTTCAATCAGATGTTCTTGGGATCCATTGGAATAACAGCACAATAAAAGCTGAAATTAAACATATCTGGTATTGTGTAGGGATTTTATTAGTATTCCAGTTTAAGGTTAAAATAGTGCTCTTATGCAGTCAGCCTGTGTTAATAAATTAAAGCAGGGGAGTTTGCAAATGATTTAAAATCATGGCTTACACATTTTTCCAAAGTAAAAGAAGAGAAGCACAAAGTTCATCTGAATTCTCAAGGCAGTGCATGTGGTGAACATTAGTTTTCCCTTTCTTCTTCTTCTTTTTTTTTTTTTGTTGTTAAGGTTAGCTAATGCTTTCTTTTTCTTCACTGTACTGGTAACTGAAGATATCTTCCACATGTGTACAACATCAGGGATGGCAACATCAATGGTACAAGGACCTTCTTTAAGTGTGGTGTATCGTTAACAAGGAAGCGTAACGGTGTGTATTCAGACCTCCACAGTGGCGTGTTCTTCTGAAACTGCAAATCACAACAAATGAAGGAACATGGCCTGACAAGAACTGAGAACTGGAGGAAGAAAAGAATGCAGTATTTACTTAAAAACAAAACCCGAAACCTTGAAACCAGTCCTTGCTTCTAAGTTTAACCCGTAATATTTCATTCAATCTGCTGTCTTGATCAAAATCAGCTGTAGGAATGGGATAGCTATCACTTGTCACAGTTTTTGTCAACAAGAAATAAAAAAATCAATGGTAATCTTCTTCTTTGTTACCTGTTTTCTTCGGTTCAGCCAGGTTAGTGGTTATCTAGGGAATGTCAGCAATGATCATCTTGATAGAAACTCCGGCTCATGTGTTTGGCTGGTGAGAAAGCATTTGATAAGAAACTGCCAGGTGAAGGAGAGAAAGCAAGCTGAGAGGTAATCAAACATCCAAAGGCTGCCTAGAAGACTGAGGTTTGTGAGTGCTTTGTTCCTTCTTGTAGAGCTGGAGCACCCTGCCCAACTGCTCAACAAGTGTCGCATTGCCTGGCTGCACAGCTTGCTGATGATGGATGGGAGGCCATCTCCTGCCTGGAGAAGATATTCCCTGCATTGGGAAGGCATCTTTACTCAGGGCAGAGAAGTGGGAAAAAAACCTAAATGATTTCTAGAGCTATGAGAGCCCACCTGTGAAAGTAATCCAGGACTCTCAATACTTTTGATGTGAGCAGGATGGCCACAGCTCCCATGTGCTCTGGTTTTCAGGCAGCATATCAGCTGAGGGTTGGGGAGGGTGGTGGTTGTAGAGGGAGTCTTGCAAGGTTCAGCTGTCTGTACCAGCTAGTTGCAGTTTACCTGGTATAATGTTCTGAGTGAGCTGGCTTTGCTGTTCTGGCTTTTCCTAAAATAAATTCATCCATTTGGTTACCCTCAGAAGTTTGAAATACAGAAGTTGGACAAGATGTGATCTCTGACCAAGCAAGTGTCTCTCCAGACAGTTTAAGAATGTGCTTTGGAGGAGCTGATTTACCCTGAGCGTGTGTTTGTGCCAGGAGGGCTGAAACACTTGGTAAGCAGGGCTGCACTGTTCCAAACTGCTACTCACCTGTGATGCATCACCTCCTTGTTCACTAATTTTTAAGACTTGAAGCTAATTTCTTTTCACTCTTCACTCCCTTCTTCCACCTTAAAAATTTGCAGGAGATGACTTGGTGCTTTGCAACATAAAGCCTGTCACTTGTAGGACCCAGCTTTTCTGCTTTCCCCCAAACTGGCGATCCAGTACTGTAGTTGCACTGGTTTCTGTAGTGTTAGACCTGCTTCTAGTTGTGTAACAGAACAAATGGGATCCACAGATTTTTTTAGAGCCTTTAAATGATCACATAATACCACGGATGCAGGAGTGACTTGAGTGGTCTCCCCTCTCCTTTCCTCAGTCAAGTTCAAAAATGCCAGCACTAAGAGCCCAAAAATCAAAAAAAGCCCCATGAAGCACTCTGGCACTCTCGTTTTGGTTTTGTGCTCTTTCTCCAAGCTATCTCAAAGAAAAGGCAATCGCTGAGCTCTCTGAAATGTGTATATCAGGTGCTGGCAGATTTCTGTGTGTATTCTGCCTAAGAGGAGAATGACAGCTGATGGACATATCTTTCTAAAGAGGTCTGAAACAGTCATATTTACTGAACTGGATCTTCTGAAGGCTTAGATAGTGACTCTACGTTTTGCTTACCACTTTTGTAGGAAATTAAACTATGGATCACTTCTGTTATGTCCTTTTTTTGCCTCTCTCTCAGTAATTTTCTATTTATTGTTTGCATTTTAGTAGCGTGGAGTAGGGACCGCAAGCTTTTTGGATAGGAGGCTGTATCTTTAAGAACCCAAACTTCAGAGGACTTGCCAAATCCTGCATCAAATCTGAAACTCGCAGAAAGAGCATTAAAAAATATTTAAACTAAGCGATTAATTTCTTACCATCTGGAGAACCACAAACAGTGACAAAAGCAACTCAAAAATTCATATGCCATTAATAGGCTGACTGCTTCAATACAGAATATTCTGCTGCTTGTAGCAACAGATTAATGTATAACCAGTCATGACTGGCCTTTCAAACACACCAGAACAGACAATCCTGTCCATAACGGGGAATCGCTCTGTTATGATTGATGTCCAAGATTTATGATGTTAGAAACTATTGGTTATGTTGTTTTGACAATGGAAGAATTAACGAAGGAGACAGATTTGCCTGCAGTGATGAACTATATCATAAAGAAATGTTAATAAAGATCAAACATTTGGAAATTCTTTATGAAAAATAACATTTTTGCTCTTTTCACAAGGAACAAAAGAAGCCAGAAACATGACAGATTTCATCAAGAGAGCTGTTCACAGATTAAGAGTAGGCTTGATATTTTTTTTTTGTTTCGCTGTACTAGACTTCTCAAACCACAGAAGAGTGGGGTGAGTGTTTTCAAGCTTCACCCTATGGGTGGTGGTTTGGGTTTTTTAAAAATGTTTTAAAATGTTGTCTTCCTGCTAATCCTGTTATATCATACAAGAATTGTTTGTGTCTGGGTGAGTTCTGTTCAGCCTTCTGGTGTACTCAGAAAATGCCACATAGGATCCACTGTGATCTTCATGTCTGCCTGTTGAACCTGCAGGGCCTGCTCGTGTAGGTGACATGCTGTGGTGATAAATCAGGGAACTGGGGGCATTCAGCACTGCATAGAATTTGCAGCTGGCTGCATCTTAGCGTGTGGTAGAAAGGTAGAAAGACTGCGAACAAATGCACAGAGCTGAGGTGTAGGAGCTGGGACTCAAGATCCTCTGAATACTGAAGGAAAGGGGCTGCTCTAGAGAAGGGTACTCCTGTCCCCAGGGACTGTCATGCAGAGCTACTCAATGCAAAACTTGGAATCCCACCCCATTTCTGAGTACCTAAATGCCTCTGCTACCTTAATTTTTGGAGTGCTTGGGACTTTCTGGATGAACTTCCTTTATGAGGTCAGGCTGCTCCAAATCACTAGATTATTTACCTCTCGGTTTGAACACACAAATATCTGGCAAGGAATGACAGAGAAATTCTGGGTTTCAAAGTTAACATCCCAGAAGAGGAGGAACTGGGAAGTATATAATTGTATATATTTGGCCTTGACTAAAAAGGCATTGCCAGAAGATTGAAGTAAACAGGAACACAAAAGACCATCTTTAGCTGATAAAAACTCAATGCTGGTGTCAAGGATGTTTTTTATCGATCTTAATCCTTTTTTTGATGCTACTTTTGTGCTAAGGTTCTCCAGAATAAGGTTTATAAACCAGTTTAACTTGCCGTGCCATTGAAGAAGCCTATAGATAATGGATGCCCTGTTGAGAGTCAGGGACAGATAGACGATTAGAACCTTTAAACTATTGAGTCTTTCCACTTAATTTTTGTAATGGAAAAAATACACACTGGTTACAGAAACATCTGTTTCATCAGAAACATTAGGTAGCTGTGCATGTGAAAAAAGGCTTTTTTATATTGCTAGTGAGATGAAAAGTCAACCTATTTGTCTTCTCTTTTCTTAGCTTTTATCTTGGGTCTCTGCTATTCTAGTCCTAAAGGTCAGATCCAAAAGGAATTAATTTAGATGCCTAAACTCAGAACACCATTCCTGCAGATCCTGGTTTCAGCAGCTCATTTCCCAGGTGTCCAGGGCAAACAAAACCTCATCTTTTGACCCCAGAATTCCCCATAAGCCTGAAGTTCTGCTGCTCCCAGTGCCCTGGAGTACCTTGGTTGTACCACCATCACCTTGTCACCTTGTTCAGGCTTTTTTCCTGGCTAGGATCCAAAAGTTAGGGAAACTTTTCTGTGGGGTTTCAACTATATGTTAATCTAAAAGCAAACCTACATATGGTGAGTCAATCAATCTCTACTTGAAGTGCAGTGATAGCAACTTTTTTCTTTATGGAACACATATGGGAGGAGAGTGAGTTGCTGTCCCCCCTCTTATACAATTGCCTTTTGGTAAGTGCATTAATATGTATTTGGTTTTCTCCTTTGTTAAAGGACAGATTTAGATTGACTGAAGATGTAGATGAAATAGTACTGTGATGCTAATTCTTGTTCCCACTTTCTGGCCCATTAAGATTTCTGCATCAGAATGACTGTAACAGATGAGAGTGGAGACTGTTAATTGTGCCCACAGGTTTGGACTCCCACTTGTCTTTCTCATCCCAAGAAGGTGTCTTTCCACACAAATGTATTGAGAGAGGGCTCTGTGTTTTCTATACTTCAGAAGAATTCTCTATATCTATTTTTTTGTGAAAGCATTTGTAGGCACTTGCATTTAAGGCTTTGGATTGTAAATAGGTGGCAATGCTGCAGTGTCCTTAACGAAGATTCCTGCTTCAGGGGAAAAAAAATTGCATATAATTGCCCCCAGTTTGTTCCTGCTGCAGTAGGTGCGTTGACCTTCTGGTGGCTGTTCAGTCTGTACGTGGTTTGAAATGCACGTTCTGAGGTGGGTGGCTCCTCCACTGAACGACACAGGTTGCTGAGGCTCCTAATTAAGGATTTCAAATGTCTTTCCTCAGAACAGTCAAGCTGCACAACATGGTTGCAGCACCCACTTGGTGTTTGTGTGAGCTCAGCAGCATTTCATACTATGGCCTTCCTAGCTTTGCAGAGCTGGTAACACCTGCTTCATGTTCCAGTATGCAACACTGACTAAAGCTCTTTCTGTTGGAGACTATTCCAAATGCTCTGCTAATAGTAAATATCCTACTGGGATTCAGTCTTAATGTCTACTACATCTCCTGCTAAGTAATAGTCTGTATATTTTTTTAAAAAAGCCACTTTATACCTGAACAAATTAGACAGACAACGGAGTTGCTTCTCCTTCATTGAGAGCATCCAGGTAACTGTCTATGCCTATGCTCTTAGATGAAAATAAAAAATACAGCTGCATTTAATTTAAAATTGAAGTATTTTATAAAGCTGGATAGGGATTTTCAAGAGCATTTGGCAATTGGCTTAACTTAGATTCCTGCAAAATAATTGGTAAGTGATGTCTAGAGGCAATAAGTTAAGCTATTGCTGCCTGCACTAAAAAATCCCACTCATGATTTCTCAATTCATTTCCTGGAAGATATGACAATAAGGGATCTCTTGTAGGTTGTAGTATACGGATTGTCACACAGTACTCAAAAACTTTAGTCCCAGTCTTTCTAAATTAAGTAGTTATTATCCTCCCCTGAACATCAGTGCTAGGGCTAAATTACTTCTAAGAGCTATGTATAAGGCTTTTTAGACCTGAGATAAGCTTAAAACATTTAAGTTGCTAATTTCTGCTGCTGGTAGTACTGAATTTCATGGGGCAATTGAAAATATAAATGTATGTGCTGACTTATTTGTAAAGTCCTCTTCAGGTTTAGTATATAGCAACCTCACTTTGCCTTACTTTGGAGAAAATTTAGTCTCAGTACACAAGAAGAACAAAAATACGCTTTAAATATTTTGGGTTGTGCAGCATAAGATTGCCTTTGAATGTTATGCTGGAAACAAAACCAACCAAACAAAAAAACCCAAACAAACATTAAAACAAAAAAGCAAAACACAGGTGTTTAGAAGCACAGCTATATATGGGAAATGGAAACTGAGGTACCATTCATTGTGTTTTACTCTAGTGCAGTCACTGGCAAAAA
Organism: Caprimulgus europaeus; assembly: GCA_907165065.1. The sequence goes on along the minus strand of OU015532.1, from coordinate 33,790,701 downwards.
GCTTCATTTTAATGCCTTGGTTTACCTGTGTCAGAGGTGCAGTAGGAAAGCTAACATCTTACAAGTACTGTTAGATTAGTTGTCTTAGAATAGCTCACCAACCCTTGCACAATACTAGCAGAACATATAACGGTGGTCACTGGGACTTCTTGGTATGAGATTTGTTTATCTGGAAGAATCCAAGTCTGTTTTGAAGTCAGAGGCAGGTATCTAATCTGAGTTTTTAGTTACTGCTGTAACAGGACTATTTTTGGTACTGGACAGGGCTGCTTTTGTTTGCTGTGATCCCTGCCTGCCTTGTTACCATAGTCTGTCTGCTCCAGTAAACTTCAAACCCCTTCCCAAATGTGTAACATACTCAGATGTGCACCCAGAGCACCCTGCTGTTATTAATTCTGCTACTCGCAGTTCTAGCAGGTGAGCGGTCCAAGGCGGGCATCTTCACATAGTTTCTAGCTTTGCACATGTCTTTTTGATGGAAGTAGTTTTCCCTTAGACTACTCTGCATAACTACATTGTCCCTGAGTGTCAGCTGAGGTGATGATGTACTTCATTTCCCACAAATGGCATTGCACTGCAAGCTACAACTTTTGACAGAAGTTTTTAGAAGATTGTCCCAGATGGAACTGCTGCTGGGGCCACAGCTGGTGTCCCTGCATTGACAACAGAGGTGGCTGAAGTAGGGATCATACAGGAGCTGTGGAATACGCCAGGGATGTGTTCCTGATGCTACAGCCAGGAAAGCTTTCTGCATCCATAAAGCTTCAGTTGCATTCCTTAAGACTTAAGCTTTATTTCTCCAAGTAAAGGAGTTTAGCCTAAATTCACCATATAAATCCCAGCTCTCTCTCTCTGATTAATCTGGAAGTCGAGGAAAGCATTATTTGTGGTGGTTGGGTTTTGTGTTGTGTTGTTTTGTTTTGTTTTCCTTTACTAGCATGCTTGCTGGGCTTTTTGTCTTGCCACCTGATTAGCCAGAGATACAGCAGATCCTTTAAAGAGAAATCCCATCTTGCAGTTCAGAGGTTTCTGAATTCATTCTGCCTGAACTATTTCTGTGACAAATCTGCTAATTTCCCTAGTGGAAAAGTAATATCTAATAGTTCACTACAGGTTCTGATAGTTCAGTTCTTGTCTTCCCATTTTACACATTATGGCAGAAGTAGAAATGCTCCTGGCCACCTCTGGTATTAGCTGCATCTTTGTAACTCCGTTATAGTCAGACTGTGCAATCAATGACAGTCTTGAATCTGAAGGTATCAGGTGAATAGACTTTCTAATGAAATTACCAGCTTCTGACTGTGTCTGTCTTGGCCTTATAGTGTTCCTGGCAATTTTACTTTTTTTTTTTACCTTCTTGAAGTACTTAATCTTTCTTTCTTTCTTTCTTTCTTTCTTTCTTTCTTTCTTTCTTTCTTTCTTTCTTTCTTTCTTTCTTTCTTTCTTTCTTTCTTTCTTTCTTTCTTTCTTTCTTTCTTTCTTTCTTTCTTTCTTTCTTTCTTTCTTTCTTTCTTTCTTCTTTCTTTCTTTCTTTCTTTCTTTCTTTCTTTCTTTCTTTCTTTCTTTCTTTCTTTCTTTCTTTCTTTCTTTCTTTCTTTCTTTCTTTCTTTCTTTCTTTCTTTCTTTCTTTCTTTCTTTCTTTCTTTCTTTTCTTTCTTTCTTTCTTTCTTTCTTTCTTTCTTTCTTTCTTTCTTTCTTTCTTTCTTTCTTTCTTTCTTTCTTTCTTTCTTTCTTTCTTTCTTTCTTTCTTTCTTTCTTTCTTTCTTTCTTTCTTTCTTTCTTTCTTTCTTTCTTTCTTTCTTTCTTTCTTTCTTTCTTTCTTTCTTCTTTCTTTCTTTCTTTCTTTCTTTCTTTCTTTCTTTCTTTCTTTCTTTCTTTCTTTCTTTCTTTCTTTCTTTCTTTCTTTCTTTCTTTCTTTCTTTCTTTCTTTCTTTCTTTCTTCTTTCTTTCTTTCTTTCTTTCTTTCTTTCTTTCTTTCTTTCTTTCTTTCTTTCTTTCTTTCTTTCTTTCTTTCTTTCTTTCTTTCTTTCTTTCTTTCTTTCTTTCTTTCTTTCTTTCTTTCTTTCTTTCTATCTTTCTTTCTTTCTTTCTTTCTTTCTTTCTTTCTTTCTTTCTTTCTTTCTTTCTTTCTTTCTTTCTTTCTTTCTTTCTTTCTTTCTTTCTTTCTTTCTTTCTTTCTTTCTTTCTTTCTTTCTTTCTTTCTTTCTTTCTTTCTTTCTTTCTTTCTTTCTTTCTTTCTTTCTTTCTTTCTTTCTTTCTTTCTTTCTTTCTTTCTTTCTTTCTTTCTTTCTTTCTTTCTTTCTTTCTTTCTTTCTTTCTTTCTTTCTTTCTTTCTTTCTTTCTTTCTTTCTTTCTTTCTTTCTTTCTTTCTTTCTTTCTTTCTTTCTTTCTTTCTTTCTTTCTTTCTTTCTTTCTTTCTTTCTTTCTTTCTTTCTTTCTTTCTTTCTTTCTTTCTTTCTTTCTTTCTTTCTTTCTTTCTTTCTTTCTTTCTTTCTTTCTTTCTTTCTTTCTTTCTTTCTTTCTTTCTTTCTTTCTTTCTTTCTTTCTTTCTTTCTTTCTTTCTTTCTTTCTTTCTTTCTTTCTTTCTTTCTTTCTTTCTTTCTTTCTTTCTTTCTTTCTTTCTTTCTTTCTTTCTTTCTTTCTTTCCTTTGTTATAATTGGGAAATTAAGAACATTCACCATGCACAAACAAAAAAACCCCATCCAAACTTCAAACCAGGTGTACTTAAAGTCCCTCAGTGGCACAAGGGAAGTAAACCATCATTGTATTGCTATTTCATTATAGCTGGGAGGTTCAAATGTTTGTCTTAGCCTCCATCTTATAAACTCTAAGTGGTTAGTTCATTGTAAGGAAGAATGAAATACGGAGATAGGATGATAAAGTGCACTATAAACCAGTGACATTTCCCTTCGTTCCTTGGTTAAGGTGAGCCATACTTTAGACTGTGGAGATGCATCTTGCTCAGCTTTCATGTTTAGAAATCTGGAAGAATGGCTGGTCTGTGTCTCGCACGCAGCCCAGCATCAGCACTCATTCACTTACTTGAAAATTGTTCAGCATGTTTGTGATCTGATGAGATTTATGTTTTGAGCTGGTTCAGTGACTCAAGACGCATCTTTGAAAACATGAACAAAATAATGTTACAATATGTTGTATATCAGGCAGTGAACAATTCTGGAACAAATCAGTTCATTTCTGAAAGCTGCTTTATTATTATTATTATTATTATTATTAGCAAATTCAAATAGTATTTTATGTTCCCTTTTCACTAAATAAACAATGGCACACAGAGGTAATTCTGTCAGCTCAAAGATACCTCATATTTCATGACAAACCTGTGTATGTTCAGGATGCTCATCAGCCATACAGCATACTTTGTGCCACTCAGTTATGTCTAAAACTTGCCAATATTATTGCAGTATCTATATAATAGTGTTTTTGGCAGAAGTTATATACAAAGAAAAAAAAAATCTATTGGCTCTGTTTTCCTTATCCAAGCATTGACTTCTATATTGCCTCACCTGAGCTTTAATAACTGTAAATCAGCAAAACCAGAAATGTTTTTAAGTCGCTGAAGAAATGGTGATTCACAGCACAGGAGAAGACACGGCTTCACAACTTGAGCAGATAAACTGAATCGAGGGTGTTTCTGACAGAGGCATTATTCCAGTCATGTGGGTGAATGGAACTTTCCAAAGTGAGAACAATGCAGAAAGATTAAACAAACTAGACAATGAAACAATTATGTAAAAATATCTTCATTTTTAGCACGTTGGCAAATGGAATGCATGTAGCTAAGTATACGAGTCTCACAAGCTGCCTCTCAATCTGGACCCGTGGAGCTGAGAGAAAGCACCGCAGTGAGGAGGAGGGAGACACTGAGAAATCAGGGTAAAACTGCAGACGATGGGAACATGTTGTAAAACTGCTTTCAGACCCTAAGCCAGTGTGGCAGACTCCTTCTTCTGCTAAGGTCAGTACTAGTCCTGTTGCTGGTTCAGTGCTGTAGGGCCAGATGCTAAAACCAACTGAATCTACCAAAACAGAAAGTTATAATTTGGTTCTTCTGTCACTGGACTGTCAAGGCTTGGATCAAAACCTGGGATTTTATCCTTACGACGGGCCCTTTCCTTTGTTTTCCTCCACTCTTGATTCACATCAAAAACTCCTTGCCAAAGAATTCAGGAAAATACTCTTGGAGATCTTTGAAGGAAATGTGAGACCAAGAAATCAGAAAATGCTTTGCTGTTTGCTGTTAGTATTTATAAAACCAGGAAGCCATCACTTACAGTCTTGCCATGCAAGGGCTAAATAGACAGAGGAAGTTGTGTTTCAGCATTGTTAGTGGATCAGTGGGAAGCACAGTAATGCGTTTGGCTGGCTAATGTATTTGAAAGCACAGCTTGTGTGCATTAGAGTTTTAAGGTGTCACTTGTAAACATGCTTGCTACCATGCTCCTAAGAACATTTTTTTTGAGGAAAAAAAGCCCACAGGGTGAGTATGAAGCAGTTTCATTAGTGAAAGAGCACTGGGAGATGTAAAGCAATTCTCAACTAATTGTTTAAAACCCCATATTTTTCTACTTGGTGCTCACTGTACTGGCACTTGTCATCCTTGTGCCACAGCACGTGTCCTGGTTTTGCTAGGATGGAGTTAATTTTCTTCTGAGTAGTTGGAAGAGCCGTGTTTTGGTTTCAGTTCAGACTTGCTATGAGAACATCATTGATAAAGTACTGATTATTAGTTGCTGCTGGAGCTCAAGGCCACCGTGTTTGGCTGCTCACAGCTGCATCAGGACTGGGAGGGAGAAGCGCAGTGAACAGCAAAACCCAGAACTGGCATTTGGATGTGCCAATGAAATATTCCAGATCATACCCCGTCATGTTTAGTGTATTATCCAGGGCTGGCTGGAAAGGGGGGGTGGATTCGCACAGGTTTTCGCTTGGGCTCTCGCTCTTCTGGGATCACGGTTTCGGTTTGGGATTGTTGCTCCTCCGGGATCGTTATCCGGGAACGGGCCGGGCTTATCCGTGGGTGGTGAGCAGTTGCACTGGGTATCACTCATTTGCATATCTTATTACTGTTATAATTATCACTACTATTTTAATACTGGTTTAGGTTTTTTAAAGTTTTCTTTTATTTCTATTATTAAACTGTTTTTATCTCAACCTACAAGCCTCCTAATACTTTCCCCCAATCCTCTCCCCTATCCCCTGGGGGTGGGGGGGAAGTGGGTGAATGGCTGTGTTGGCTCCTGGCCAAGGTCTAGCCCAGTGAAACTATCACAATGTGCAGCTGCAAAATGGACATTGTGTCATTATTAGTAAAAGTCACTTTATCTTCTAAGGAGGATGTCCCAGAAAGCAGGGATGAGACCTTATAACCTTCCCTACTTTGGAAAACCTAGCTTGTTAACATGACAAGACCTCATCAGAAGACCGATAAGGCTGAATAAAATACAGTCCCTATGCAAGAGTAAGAGGGTCAACACTCAGCCAGCAGCACGATGCTGCTGAGCACAGATGCCAGCAGATCACTGTCACCAGTGATGCAGTGGTGTAGGGTAGGATAAGAAAGAAACCAGAAGCAGTCTCATAGCCCCTAGCACATCTGGGGCAGAGATGAGGAAGTATGAGAAAAATCCAGCTGAGTCTGCTTTCTGAGCCTTCATCACAGAGCTCTTACAAACTGACCACTTCGTATAAGTAAGTTCTTGTGCCTGAGTAACTGTAGAATGAAGGAAAAAGGTGTGTGGCTTGTAAAATGGAAATGGGGAGACTGCAAATTACACACTAAAGGCTAGCTAAAACAAGTGATAACATCTTTTCCCTCTAGATAGACTCTTCAATGTTACTTTTCCAGCTAATAGGTATCTCATCTGGAACATAATTAGAACTCCCCATTGTTGCTCAAATGCTAGATACTTAATTTTCTTCTTTGTCTGTAGTTAGTATTAGCTTTGAGTTATCTATCTCTGGTCAAGGAGCATAAAAGACTTATGCATAGCCTTCACGTCCAGGATCGTTTCAAGCTAAGTATAGCAGGGATTAGGTAAATGCGAGACAGGTAAATCTATGACACTTATTATATCGCATTCCTATGACACATCTGCTTGTCATGCCAGAAAATGTTGCTGAGTTTCCAGGGGTTGTGGGTTGCTGGAGCACAACCAACTTGCACAACTCTTACCCTCTTTGGTTGCCTACAGCAAACCTCTCGGAAAGTTTGGGGTGAAATGAAAGCACAGGAAAACTTGTGTTGACTGGAGCCTCCAATTTTTTGGCAAGTCAGCATGAGCTCATCCGTATATCCGAATTTCTGGGCTAGTGATAACGGAATCATTGAGATACTCCCTGTGAGAAGTAACAGTTTGGACCTTCACAGCAAATGTACACATAAGCAAAAGAACCCATTGCTCCTGCATGCTCCATTTAGCAGACTCTTTCCTACTAGGTATTTTGTTTAATTTCACAAACTGAGCTGTAAGCCACATGTCTCTTGACTATGAAGACTGGTGCTAGGGAATTTTATGAGCATATCCTATGATGGATATATCCCATTAGTCTTATGTTTTTATTGGTGACAGCTAACCATCAAACTCATCTATGTAATAGACTTTAAACATCAAATGTTTTAACTTAGATTACACATGTACAAAACTTTGTGAATCACAGCAAGTATTTGTTTTCAAAGGATGAGATGATGAGATTAGAATTCAAACTATTTAACAGATCACAGAAGTAGGTTGAAGTCAGCAAGTTAAAACTCTAAAAAAGCACTAGCAAGTAGTATGTGCAAGAAGGAAAAGAATAATAGAACAAAGAATTATGAATTTGGGATGAATCTGGATATGGGCATTATAAAGGGCTGCCAATTAAATGGAAGCCACCAACATCTCATTGAGGGAATGTATTTGCAGGGATCTTGTACATAAGATACTGTGTTTCTAAAACTATAAGAAAATAACATAGACAAACTGGAAGAGAGAAGTATAAAGTAACAAATATGATTCTGAAGCTTAAAATTTCTACAAAACTATTGTAAGAGTTTGTGTTTAGTTGAGAAAACAATATTAGAATATGGAAAAGGTCAGAAAAAGAAGGCAGCCACCAGATTTATTCTCTATATAAATTTATAACTGGATGAGATGTAACAGGCGTATTATAACAAAAAAATGATTTAGGTAAGACATTGGGAAATCTTTTTAACTAGAAAAAGGTGGGTAGTGGAATGGATTCCTCTAATCTAAGCATATCCATCACTGGGAGTTTTTTAAAAAACAGATTAGACATACATTTAAGCAGATCTGTATAGACAGTGTTGCCTCAGAGGAAGGATGGAACTGTGTGTCTTGAGACCCAACTGTGCCTACACTTTTTTTTTTCCCCCATGGCATGTAGCCAGACTATTTTTTCTAAATGTATTTCATCATTTGTATGTAATGCAATGCCAAACACATCGAAATGAGGGTGCTTAAAATGTGTATGGAAACAAACTGATTAAACTAATTTTTGTTTTTTTCACTCATTATGGAGCCATCATGCTGAGGCAGAATACAAAATGGAGTGTTGTGCAAATGCTCATTATGGGAAAAAGATATTAATCCAATATATCCATTTGTAATAGAAAACCTTTTCTGTTAATAAGGCTTGCATTTCCACAGTATCCTCTAGTGGGACTTTCAAAGTGCTTTCCAAAATGTTCTTAGTGCCCCTCAGGCACTCTGTGAGGTGAGACTGTTCATGCATGTCCGTGCTGGAGACAGAAGCACTGAAATGTCCAGTTCAAGTTCTAAAACCTGATGGCTCTCAGCAGGGCCAGGCCTGGCCGCCTTCAAGTGCAGCTCATCCCCTCTTCTCTGTCATGCTCTCTCAATGTCACTGGTCAACTTACAGAAACATCTCTGTGCTCTCAACAACGCTTAAACATAGCATACTATCCTATACAACAGGGATAAATGTCAAGTTATTGCCCTTTCCTGAAGACCTCTGCCAACACACCTATAAAGAGTAAACAAGAAACAGGGATTTCCATAAGAGAAAGAGTAGCTGGTACTTATTAAAAGCAAAATAATTATGTGTGTGTGTGTATATATATGTATTTCTATAAATAAATATAAAATAAGAAAACAATTGTATTCCCTTTACCTAGTCTCCTATGTCATCTCTTCTTATGGAAGAGACCCAGGGAGACTCTGTAAGTATGTGTACAGCATGTTGGAACAAAGAGGCATCGATCCTGGCAAGAATCTCTCATTGATAGTATTAAATGAATAATATATTGCACATTTGTGTCTTAATGCTACAGTCATATACTCTGGAAACCTGAATGTGCATAAAGTTTGTAAGCTTGACTTGGTGCTTGTTTAGGTATTTTCAAAAATAATTACTTAATATTGTTATTGTTTGACCATATTACACATCTGCTTTATGTTAACAATGACCACTTGGGCCATGCAAATAGTAGTTGCTGTGTGAATAAATACTTCACTGTGTTCATATTATTTTCACCCAGCAAGTTCTCAGAGGTAAATACACTGCAGTAAATTTGTCTGTTTATAGACAGTCAGACAGACAGCAAGATAAATATGTTAAATGTGTGTATATGTGTATATATATATATATTATATATATATATATATAAATGTTTGCTCGGTGTTAGGTGGATTCATTTTATATGAAAACTTAACTCAGCACTAATATGCCTCGTACTGCCCTTCAACACTGCACTTTGTGGTATCACTGTTAGAGGCAACACCAAAAAGTATTTACACAATATAGGGAAAAGACCTCCAAACTCCTCTAATAATGAGAATAACCTTAGCCAAGGATATTTCTCTGAGAATTAATAACTAGCTGGGGTTAATGGTCACTGGCTTCACCTTAGGCCCTCAATTAATCCCTGAACCTCAATTGTTATTACCTAATTGACTTAGTTTCATTTCATTTTAACATTTCAAAGTGATCTTCCTAAAATCACACTGACAGAATAACGTGGTCTGTGTAGATGTGCACTGACATGGTTTCAATACTGTTACTTTGTCTCCATACACTTGCATTGACATTTCATTTTGTTTTGACATCACAGTGCCACATCTATGGATCTGTGCGGATGACACGCGATTGTTCAGATTAGGTGAAAGCCTGTCCAGGAGTGGGAGCAGACTAACACCTTAGAGAGTGACAGGATGCCAGCTAAAAGCTACTAAGCAAAATTATTGTTATAATTGCAAATGATTGTTAACATTGTGTATATGACTTGTGTGTTTATAAACAGAAGAAAGTCAAGACAAAATTTCACTTGAAATTTTGATGGTTTTCTTAAAAACAAACGAAAGGTTTTCACACTGAGATCAGCTGAAAAACCTAGCCTGAAAAATGCACCAGGTAACCTATTTAAAAATAACTTTTTACCATTTCATGCTTATTTGAGGCTGTAAATAATTTATGTAAATCTCATGTGTTCCAATAACATAATATCAACACAAGTCGCTGAATACTGTAAGATGCAACTCTAAATCAAGAAATCCACATAAAAATAGGGCATCAAAATTAAGTCTTTTTATTATGTGGAAAAGTTTTCAAAAAGTCTTTTGAAGCTCTTTGATCCAGCTCTAAAATAATTTTGGTAGATTACTATTGTACGAAACCCATAATTTATAGTAGCTGACCTAAGCTGCTCTTTGTATAACAGCCATATATGAAACAATAGCAGGAAAGTGAAAAACACAAGGGGAACTAAAACTGCTCTGTTTATTATTTAGCTCATAATTACATCTTCCTTATTTAATCTTTTGAATCCTGGCATGTTCTTAATAATACAGGTTCAAATAATATTTACTATACACAGGAGAGTTAGTTTTGAGTAACACATTTAGACTATCCAAACTTTGTGTAACTTGTGACCTTTCCCTAACCTAAGCGAGGTCTATTTTATACAGATCGTACTAGATAGACGGTTTCTCTATAAATGGTGAAGTTGCTGCCAAGCTCCCATTGTTAGCTAGTTCATTTTTCAACAGGCACACTTTAGGTTCCTATCACACCACTGTAAAGAGCAAGCCCTTGAGGTTTCTTCTTTTGTCAACGTAATAAAACGGTTATTTCTGAATAACCTGCAAATCCGCAACAAATGGCCCTTTGTGACTTAGAATAACATGATAGGAGGAATTTTTTTTGTTTATTTTTGCAGGCAGCCTCCTGTTTTTTTCCATAATATTAATACTTGAGCAGCATTTGTCTTAACATATTTATCATCTCATCCTCAAAATAACAAACGCGTGTTTCTAACAACTGTTATTATTGCTCAGTATTCACCATCTAACTGCAGAAGATCCCTTCAGAAGCTGTCTAAATAGTGAGACCTCCTCAGCTGAAGTAAAAGGAAAAATTGAGTTCAATTCTGCTTACTTTACGTTGACCCCTGAGGAGTCGTAATCAACTCTGGTAAATAAGAACAACCCGTAGGGTAAATGAGCTTTTGCCAGAATGACCGTGGTTGGAAAACAAGGAGGTAGCCAGCTTTTTCCCTTCTGAGTCAGGTGGGTTTTGGCAAAGGAGGAAAGCTCAACCTTCGACTTCAACAGACTGCACAAGTAAAGCATGAACTTGCAGAAAGCAAGTCTCCTCACTGGAAGAGACCACTGTTACAGCTGAGCTCCTGATACTGGCTGTGCCTATTTCCTAGTAGCACAGCCGCACTCTTCACTGAGCCCTTTGTGCCACGCGATCCTCAATACAGGAGTGACAATACTGCACTAGAGCTTTGCTCCCTGAACATTTCCTGCCTGCAGAAATGACCTATACTTCAAACCAAGAGAATGAAGAAGAGCACCTCAATGTTTCTCTATACGAGGCAATATGGAAATTTGAGGACAGGCTGCCTGGTACCTAAAGCTGCTATTTCCACTGGAGTAAAAACAAAATTGCTTGAAATGGTGGGTCAGCCCAAATGCATACAGAACTGAAAACACTGCTCTTCAGATGTAGTATCAGCAACAGGAGCAGGCACTAGAAAACACAGGGCAGACTTTTCAAAGGAGAAACAAGGGCACATGGGAGGATACTGAATAAATAAATGTGAAATAGCTAAAAAGATGGAAAATTGAAAGTGGAGCTTTTAAAGGCAAATGGAAAGAGCCATGAATAGTCTTCCGTAGTAGTCTAGAGGGTGGAGAAATCCAAAAGCAAATACTAGGAAAGAATGAATTTTTTGAATGAGCAAATATAACAAAATAGGATGAAAATTATTCATGAACTATCAGTACTATTAATGTGATAAAACAGTAATGAGGTAAGCGCAGTCAGACATTTGATCCTTTTCTTCAGCTTTGGAGCAGAAGTTTTATTCTGCTCTGAGCTGGCTTTAGGGAAAGATGATTGAACTCATACTAATAACGTGTCCCCAGAATATAGGAATAGTGAAAAATGTTTTCTTTTTATACTAGAGTGTGACCCACCATTGTGCTGTTCCACCTATCCAAGGAAGTTTTACTTCCCTGTTCACCACAATTACAGCAATTCCTAACGCTCAGAACAGTCCTTATTACAGTGCTTGTAAGAGCAGATGCTTTGCAAGTTTATATATGCCGGTGAGAACATCATTCAGTTTTATGCACACTTCTGGTTTCTGGCTTGGCATAATTCATTAACACACTCTACAGAATACTCCATAAAATGAGATTTGGTTTTAATGTTAAGGTTCTAATGACTACAGCATTGTTTAAGAAAACAAAACTAACAAACAACCCACAAACAAACAGTAGTCTCCCCTCTTTAATATTAAAATTGATGTTTACATCTGAGACAGAAAATACACAAATGAGGTTTTTTTGCAAGATACAAGTAGGAACAACAAAGTAATCTTAATTTTTTAAATGTTCTGCTTTCAGCATTTAAAACAGTGACAACATAATTTTTGTGGTGGCAAAGCTTGTTCGATAGCATGCAATGAAATTAGTACAGTATGTACACTTTTGTGGCTTATTTAATCCTCATTCTAATGCAAGGATTTTTAAAGGGGGGAATATATAAAGATGAGGTCAAAGTTTGATTAAAGACAGCTGTACTGCTTTTTAACCTGTTATGTCATGGCATTAGGTAGAAGAATAAATAAACAAATACAAGCCTAACCTGATTTATCTGTGTGTCCCCACATAAATTTGTTTAATGTAAAAACAAATAAAGCAAAGCTTTGATGGAGGTTGAGCAGAATTTTCAACATCTGTGCAGATAAATTAAATTTATTCAAAAAGAAAAAGCAGCATTAGTGCATCATGTAAAAGCTGATTTAAATGATTTCATACAACAGAAAGCATATGCAATAGCTAAAACAAATTCAGATTGCCCTTAAAACCCATTTCACTCAGACAACCATTACTTCTGAATTTTTTACTACAATAATGTTCAGTTATTCTTTTTTATTCTCTCCTTCATTTCAAACATTCCACTAACCTAAACCACAATTAAAAGTCCTACAGGCAGCAACATCCTAAATTCAGATTCTGTGTAGCATCAGGCAGGTACACTTCACAGATTGCCATTGTGTATCTTTACAGGCAGATCCTTAAAGCTGGTCAGGCAAAATAATCTAAGCACAATACCTTAAATAGTTGAACATAAATGAGTTACAGGTGTTTGAATATTTTTTTTTTAAATATATCTTTCCATTATAACACACTCAAACCCAATAAAATAATCTCTGTGCAACAATAACTCACTGCACTGGAGCTATACTAGCTTCTCTCTGCAGCTAGGGCCGGAGTACTAGGAAGACTAAAGATATTTTTACCTGAAAATTAAAAATTAGTCAAAACAATAAACTCCTGTCTGAAACTTACCAAAAAGTGTTAAAGTGAGTTAAAAATTCTAAATAAAAATACTGTGTAAGCATCTGAAAACTATAGCTGAAAAAAATGAAAAGGATTAATACCCTTTCTTTCAACTCAAGGCAAGACTGTAAAAAGTCTGCATGTGATTTTTGAAATCATACAGGCGCACAAAGTATCACCTCAACTGAAAGAGATTATGAACATGGACTCTAATGTTTTAAAGACCCTTTCCTTATGGAAGAGGTTAGCAACTTGTGCTTTAGGGAGACTGTTATCACACCTTTAACTCTACAACAGAATCTGTACTGCTGCTTAACTTCTCTGAAAATCTGAACATGGTGAGCACACCTGCAAAACTCTCATTGGCTTTTAAAAATACTTTATCCTTTTCCGAATGCCAGTTAGCAAACAAAAAAGTGTTAAAGAGTGTCAAGCCCAACAAGCTGCTATCATTAAGAAACCTCTAACTGAGAGCACAAACCTGAGGCACGATGAGGACAGAAACAGAATGAGATTGAACTCCTCAAAACTTCAAGGAGAGCTAACACGCACCTCAACGTACCTCTGATATTGGTGGTTCCAACATGAGAAAAACAGCGCTCTCACAAGAACACATGAGGACGCAGGAAACATGCCCATTTGTGTGCTTTATTTGTCTTGTGGAACCAATCCAGTATGAAGTGCTGTTTCATCTTTTTTTTACTCCCCTTCTTGAACACCAAGATGGCAATCTTCAGAAGTAACCCACACAGAGAGGTCTTGTACATTGTTCTTTCGGACTTCAGTATGCCAGAAAATTACATGTTACAGTACCTAGGGGGTCAAGACAGATTCCTTCCTTAAGGTCAGTTAAGAGAAAAATTCCTAGTTATAGATTCCCTGGGGGTGGGGAGGAAAAGACAAAACACAAGTAATTTTTGAGTCATTAAACTACTTACTAAAGAACCCAGAAAACTAACCCCAAACTTCACAGGTTCATATACACAAAATAAATCCTTGCTCTTCACTTTCACCCCCCCAAAAAATCCCCTAACTTAGATTATTTTTTAATTGTTAACTTGAGATTCAGTTGTTGATTTTAGCCATCAGATAGTGACAAAGCACATACACCAATTCTTCTCTCAAAATCTGACAATTTACCATAACAGCCAGAAATTATGATCCTGTCTTACCACCTGGCCTTTATGAGCTATGCATTATATTGTTTTAAGCCCCAGAATAACAGTCTTTACCAATTTTCCACATTGGTGTAGCTGTTTCAGTCAGATCACTAGCACTGAATAAACTTGTGAGTGAAACCATTAAAAAGCCACTTATTTTTAAAGACGACTCTGTAAGAGGGATAAGAACTGAAAGTTGCACCTTTCAGCCTCTGCATTTTTGTCTTTGTTTAGAATGCTAGAAGAAGCCATCCGGAAGGAAGAAAGATTATGAGTATCTAAAAACTAGCTGTTTGACAGAGACAGAAATGCTGATAATGAGTGGGTTGTGTCTGTCTTTTTTGGCTGATCACAACAGAGGTCTGAAGCAAAACAGAAACTCTTGATATGTTTGTGTAAAGAGGCAGTAGCATAAGGGCGGGCAGCAGGAGTTCAGCTGGAGTTCAGGGCAGATGCTGCCATTAGTTTACACTGCAGGAAAGTAAAGTTGCTTCCGGATTTACCTCTTTCTCCCAACATCAGAGTTGAGCCATGCTGTGTCGCAGAGTCACAATGTCCGTAGGAAAGCAGTCTTTTAGCAGGATACCACGTTCACGATGGCAGTCCAGCTCTTCAATAAATCCATACCAGTAGATGACTAATCCAGGGCCAAATCTATCAAGCAAAACAGAAAAGGAACTTATGTGATTGTGCTAGGTGAACTTTCATTCCCCTCTCTGTGAATCCAACACAAGTAAATCTGTTAATTTCACTGCAAAATTTTCAAATTTTAATCAATTTTGAATTGATATGTCATTAATACCGGATTCCATGAATAAAAATGCTATTTAGAGACTCAATCCACATCAGTTTTTTTTCCTTTGAATACTCTGCACATGTAAGTAAAAAAAGATCTATGCCTTAAATATTAAATAACATTTAGTAATTTTGATACATATAGAAGTCTCTCTTACCATGCCCTCTACTTTTTCAGATTTGGGCATGCAGACATTAAAAATACAGGGGTTTATGCAAGTCCCAGTTCATGCAAATTATAATACCATGAAGAAAACAATGAATCCTTAAAATATAATCTCTACAATAAGCTATTATTCAGGTAATTATCAACATAAAGCACAATTCAGAAAGAAACAGAAAGTCTCTGCTGTAAGGTCTCTGAAATGTGCCTCAGGAATTCCTCAGATATTGCTAACTCTGACTGAGCCCCACTAGGCAATCTCAGGAAGTAGCCCCATGGACTATTTTACCCATCAGGAAGTTCAGACCTTCAGGCTGGGTTCATAAAGAAGTAATCACTATCAATCACTGTGTACTGCGATATGTTTTGCACATCAGTTTCACGTTTTTCCTACTGAGAGCACTTAATTAAAGGGCAGCACTACTTTTGGTGTAGTGTTGCAGGAATTTTACAGTGAAATCATAAATTATGAATGTTGGGTTAGTAAAAGGATGTCTAAAAACAGAACTGCTTTCTGTAGTCTAACATTACAGCAGTCTGTACAACATTAGGCCAAAAAGCTTTTTCTTTCCTTGATTTATTATATGCTGTAGTGAACTTGCCAAAAACAACAGTGCAGGATGAGCTGTTAGATACCGTCTGTACAAGAAAAAGTTCAATAGAATGTCATGTAATGGTTTATATGTAGAGCTGCACTCAGGACTCAACCAATATGGTAGCCAATTTTTGTTAATGTTTAATTATAATAAAAATGCACTGAGGGGGATGCATGGTAACCTAGATGTTCACTTAGCAGACAATACAAGCACTCAAAACTGTGGGCAGTGCCAGACTGGCTTCATTAGGGTGGTTTCTTTCCAACAATGGAGGGAAAACTCTATTTGATGTGCTCATGTAATGGAACAGGCATCAAAGGAAGAAGAAACCCCTGTGGCTTCCTCCTGCAGTTTCAATTAGATACGGTAGTCTTTTGCCCAAAACTGCTGCATAGCATTGTAACATTTTGGTTTATGGCTACTACTACTCTTCAACCTCGAAGTGGCCGCAATTTAGTGGCAAAGTAAATTACCCCTCGGCATAGCTGAGGCAACACTGGCAAATGTGCTTTTTGCAACTGAAAGATGATATTTGAAAGTAGAAAGGTTAGAGCTCTGACAAATCCAGCTATACTAGCTAACATGAAACTATAATATTGAAACATGTTTATTATTGACTAAACAGACTAAAAAAGTGGCTCATATGGAAGGATGATGCTGCCTACACCCAGTTCCTAAGTTTTCTCTGGCTGGTCAACAACTTTAGCCTCCGCTGTCTCCAAGGACTGCTCTCTGTCTGCCTTTGCTGAAGTTCATGCGGGGCCGAGATGTGAGTGACCTCCCGTTGTAACAGGGAGGCCAGCTAGCCTAGCAGTACGGAGGAGCAAACAGCAAGGGAAGCCAAGGACTGCTGCTCACTGCCTCTGGTGAGAGGCGCTCATTTCCGGATGCAGGATGGGCCCACTTTTGTTATTTCACACACAGATCTATCTATTCCCACATCAACCAAACACAGAAACGGGTTAATTGGGTGGGGACGTACTTATGTACTAACTAAAGTTATTTTAAAAGCAAAAAAACTCCAGAAGCCAGGGAGCAGACCTTACATTTCTAACGGGCTATTTATGCAAGGCAGAAGCTATGACACGTACACAGTACTTACTCATTACGCAGTACTTACTCATTACGAGCGCGTGTGCCAGGTAAAACCTTGATGCTAATGAGCAGCTGCTCAGCCCAAGTTTTGAAGGGCTCATTTTGCTGTGTGTGGCAGTCTGAATCCCCTATCCACCATAAAACGCACGAGGCACTGTGCTTAAGTAATTTGTTTTTAGAAATTTAATTTTAAATAAAATTAATATTTTGAGACTCCTAAAAGGCTAATTTATGTCTTTCTAGCAAATCATCACAGCTCAAGCACAATTTTTCAGCAATATTTTATGCTTCAAAAATTATGTTCAGAAACCCCAGATTTGATTATAAAATGTATATACAAGAACATCTGCATACTGTTAATTGCAGGAGCAAGTACATCTTTAGCATGAAAACATCCATCAATCCTGCGTTTGACTGTGTAATTACAGCAAAACTATTTGCCCTGTGCTGCCTAGGTTGCACTTTTTTCCACTGTATTGTGTAATCCTTCTATTATAGCTCTATCACACAGCCCATATTTATGATCACATAAAAAACATACCATACTTTTGTTAAAAAACACTTAAGTGTAGTACTTATGACCAAAATTAACTTGTTGGCACATTAAGCATTTGCCATTGACTATCAGGAACTCCTGCTGATAAGTGCTAATTTCTCTCTCATTAACGCCCAGAGTTGGCAAATCACAAACAATGCCACTGGTTAATTACTGCTGCCTTAATTTGAAAAGACACTTAACCTTTTTGTGTAAGGGGATGAGGTAGGGAAGTGTAACCTAGAAGTAAGAATTATCTTTTTTAATTCGACTCCTTCCCAAGTGCAGCTATGACACCATGAAGAACAAAACTCAATGCTGTGAATTACAAAGTGAAGCTACGAATTTATTTCTGAATCAGTCATAACATTTAACAAGTTAGTGACTCACCCTGGCTTGCACAGGAGAATAAACTAAATGACAGAACACTTAGTATTGCTATGGAAAGGGGACTCATTTAGTAGCTCCAAGGAGGAGAAAAAAAACCTCTGAATGTACCAAATGGTTCTAAAGCTCTATAGATACGGTATGCAACATAGGCCAGGTTATTCCACTGCATACAAAAGACTGGAGAAAGTTTAAGCTTAAAATGAAAATCAAGCTTATAATGTAACAAACTATGGACTCCTATGGGTATTGTTCTCACTTAGAAAAAATGTATAAATCCCCAAAAATGTGCTTAACTTGTACTTTTCATCCTCTGTCTTTCAATTCTTACCCTGAAAAGCTTAGGTGTGAAGGAACATGGTCAAAGGCTATATAAAACTGTAGTTTCACCTATTCCAGTGAAACTACTACTTTTAGAACTTTACTTTTATATGGATGTTCTTTTAAAAGCTGAAAATAAATCCAGGGTAGCTAATGTTTGGTTAATTCCATGCAGTAAAAATAGAACAAACAGGAAATACAGAAGGACAAGTTTCCTTCAGAATATAATAAACATAGCAAGTGAAAATGGTCCACACATCTTGCATCACTTTACTTAAAAATCAACCAATAAATATGCATTTATCATTATATAAATCCTGGTTTAGTCATTGTCTAGTTTTGACATCAGAAGCTGTGACTCCAAGACAGCCAAAGCCAATCTAGCTGCACTTTAGTGTGGGGTCAGCGTGCCAGAAGTGCCCAAAAGGAGGTAGGTAGGCTTATGACCCCATGGCGTGGCAAGAAGAGAGCAGGTAAACAAAAGCCCATGGGTTAATTTAGGCCTAATTTAGGCTTGATATAGAAGACTAAATTTAGTCTAAGTACTAAGGGCAGCAGATGGTGTCTTTCAAAGAAACAACTGAAGGATTTGAGATAGATGCTGGAGATAGTAAAATATACTTTAAGTATAGTTAAGTACAGTTTCAGGCTCAAAAAGTGCTTTAAATAAAACTTACGTCTGATCGTACTATGCTAAGTAAGTCAGCTTTGCACTAATATAAGAGTGTTCAGAGGATCTTTTGTAATGGTTTAATGACACCAATTTTGAAAGAAACCCATAGTTAAAGGAGTACAGATTTGTACATCAGTGATTCTGGCTGGGGACACTGGGCTCTGTCCTTGTAAAGGAGTTTCACAGAGATATGCTGAAAAGCCAGGAAGGTAAAATTCAGATAACCCAAAGCCAAATGATTCTTTTTCTTAAAAAAAAAAAAGAAAAAAAAAAGAAAATTTCTCCCTCTAAGCCAAGTGAACACCAGAAAAAAAAGGGAAAGAAAAAACAAAGTAAAATATGAATCTGGGTTTAACTTGCCCTCCAGTTGAACCAGTTTTGTGCTAGAAAAGAAAAAAGATTTTTATTTATTTATCAAAGTGGCCTAGTAGGCTTACACATATTCACTTCAAGAGAAACTACTTTCTAGCAATATCTTTTCTTCTGGAATGTATGTGTGGGGTCCATACTAGCTTCTAAGGATTTGCCTAGACATGTGGCTGTTGTGAGTGGATTTTTTCACCATCAAAAAGCCTTGCATGTGGTTTTATGAAAAATGCATTTTCATCACACTGCTCAATACTGAGCAGAAATGTAAAACATCTTGCAATTGTTTTAAAATAAATGTTCACTTTATTTATTTTCAGTCTATTTGTTATAGATGGGTTGTATGCATCTCAGCATAATGTAAATAATTTTAATTCAAAGAGACTCTCATAATGAAATGCTGGCATATGAATTCTTATTTCTAATATGTATTTAAGCAAATATTTTATCAAACAGATTCAGATGAGTATTCATGTTATATCAAAGCATAACAGTCTACCTTGTTGGTAATTTTAATTATAAAGGTCCCATCTGAATGTGTCTTTGAAGGACTGCGTTCTGGTCCCTTGCTTTTTAATGTCAGATCATCAACAGAGCCAGCTAAAAAGCTGGCTTTGTTTTCTTGTTTTTCTTTTTAAATATCAAGCAAATTAGAACATTACCACTTGTACATCACTATTTAGTTCCTGGGAAAAGGGAATTAAAAAAATGCACAAATAAATTATTATATTCTAAGTCCGTACATGGTTCATGAGAATCACAGTGGTGAGTAAACTGATTTTACTTGTAGTACTAATAAACCCCGAATATATAATAATTTAAACCCCCTATAATGTCTAATAAGTTTACTGTTTATGGACTCACAACTTTATATTAGTGTACTTGTAGAAATCTCATTTGTGTCAGTGGAGGGAATTTAGTTATTGGCAGAGCTAGGCTAGTAGGCAACAACTGCAGACCACATTTTCAAGTAAGGTCAATTGGCATCAGTCAGCCAACTTCCTTACGTCTAGACCAGTTTACTACTGCTGATGACACAGCGTTATATATCTTGGCAAACATTTAATAGCCACTGCTCAGAAACTGACTTTGATTAGCAAGAAATTTTCCATTTAAACAGCTACCACAAGCCTAGTTCAGAGTAGTTTATAACAAGGTATTTCTGCTACTGTTCATTTATATAGAGTTTTAAAATAAAGGTACTTGTGCATAAAGACAGTGTATTTTAAAATCTATGAATGCAGTTTAAAGATAACTGTGGAGTTTTATTAACCCTGTCACTTTTTAAATCATAGAACCACAGAATGGTTTGGGTTGGAAGGGACCTTAAAAATCATCCAGTTCCAATCCCTTGTGCCATGAGCAGGGACACCTTCCACTACACCAGGTTGCTCAAGGTCTGATCCAACCTGGCCTCGAACACTTCCAGGGAGGGGGCATCCACAGTTTCTCTGGGCAACCTGTTCCAGTGTCTCACCACCCTCACAGTGAAGAATTTCTTCCTAATATCTAATCTAAACCTCCTCTCTTTCAGTTTAAAGCCATTTCCCCTTGTTCTATTACTACCTGCCCCTATAAAAAGGCGCTCCCCAGCCTTCCTGTAGGCGAAAAATCCTTCATGCACTTTTGTAATCCAGTGACACACACAGAGATTTAAATAAAAA
Source organism: Caprimulgus europaeus (assembly GCA_907165065.1). Next base: position 33,770,115 of record OU015532.1, on the reverse strand, counting down.
AATGCCTTCAAGGCATTACAGCACCTTATTTCTTTGACTTCACCCAATCTGGTAGAAAGAAAGAAAAAAAAAATCAAACACTTAGTAAAATCAAGTAACTGATATTTTTTGCTTTAAAAACCTGATCATTAACTTGTAGCTCAGAAGGCTACAATATTTTTGGGCCCAAGTCCCTTACGCGACAAAAATATATTTGCTTGCAAACGTGTTTCAAGAAAAAGATTAACAAGTTCTGATGAAGTATTTGTAAAGATAATAGGAAACCTGTCCCTGGCACTAGCAAGCACTATATTAAGCCTCACACACAGAAGTTAGCAGTGTATTATGTCTCAAGGATCCAGGCATCCAGTTTATGCTGCTTAAGGTAAAATCAAGCAAGTAAAACCTAATCTGCTTTAAGCTTTGATTTTACTACAGTAGTTGGGGGAAGTCTTATTTTTAATGAAGACAAGGAAAAAAATTAAAGTCTATTAATATTCTATGAGACTCGCACTTCCAAGGAGGTTTTGACTCAAAAGTGGGAATTTCTTGTGGGCTGAGAAAAGTAGGCATTTCAGTGAATGTCAGATATTGATACTATATGCAGCTGATGTGGAAGTTGGAGTTGTCAGCTGAAAAAAAGGTGGATGAAAACTAATATTGGGCCTCTGTCTCTATAGTCACACTTTTCTTGGATATGATTAAAACTTAATGAGCTTTTTTTTTTTGATACTAGCTGTCTTTTTATCTCTGCAATAAGATTGTTAAGGCATCAATTAAATAGCAGCATTTCATCATACTTATAACATGTTTTAATTGCATTTGGCATTTGGAAAAATAAAAACAAATTAAGTGATATTTATGTGGATATAAGAGACAATTTAAAATATTTTAGAATTTTGCACAGCACAATTTTAAAATGCATATTAATAGAATGCACCAAAAACTGTGCAAGTCACTGTCATGAAAATATTATAAATACAATATAACTTTTAGCTGCATAATACATTTTTAATAAACAAACTGTCGAAACACATTATTCACTTACACTTACTCATTCAGATCCGAGTACTGTTCTCCAGGCAAATAAAGGATTTTTATAATCCTCAATGACAAGTTAGGGCTTTTTAAAAATATAGTTCTCATGGAAATTAACTTTTAAAAGCTATGATTAAATAACATTAAGGTTACACTGATTTACAAGGATCAAGGCTTTCTAAGTGAAGACTGATGCAGTGAGTGAGAAAGAAAACACATCCTGGCTCAAGGCAGCTTGTCATTAAGACAAGAGAGCCTTGAGTGAACTTTGAATTTCTCAAGTTTTGTTGGTTAATGTCCTAACTTCTACTGAAACATATTATTTTGTTGTTTATTAATAGTATCCCAAATGCTCACCTCTCACAGTGGCTATGTGTACTTAAAGTAAAACTTTTTTTTTTTTCAGTCTCAGCATCTTCAAAATCAGGTAGATGCTCTGCATATCAGACTGCAAGGCTTTGTGTTGTAAAGAGGGACTATAAGGTGCTGAGGTACTGAAAATTAACAGGGTACTCACATCAACATTATAGAAAATAAATTGTTAACACTCATACTGCTGGACTGGTTCATGGAAATTATGGCCAAAGTTGTCTCTGGCTTTAGTGGAGATCACTTGGGTATGCATATTGGAAAATAATGCATTTTAGCTGCTTGGGAAGTTAGTTCCAGTATTTATCTAAAAGATAATAGACAGTGTTCCAGGTACCTTATTTGGTATTTTGGAGATAGGTCCAAGTTTTCCTGAAATATAAGGATCTTTGATCACTTCACCATCTCAATATAGGGCAAAGTGCCCCTGAATGATGGGCATACCTAAGCAAAAGAAGCTCAACCAAAAAATCTCAACCTGAAATGCACAATATAAGAAAGCTTTCTACATCTTCTTTTTCAGAAGTTTCATAAATTATTCTCTGATGGAGAGAGTCTAATGTTCTATATTAGCTGTTGTATCTACATATTTGTCTTTTATAATTCAGGGTTAGCACATTGTTTTACTGCACCTCTACAAATGGATTAATGCGTTCCTGTTCAAAGCAGCAATACTCTTCTATCCTGCAACATGCAACTTGACGACTAGTTTACTAAAGCTATGCTACTTCCATTTACGTTGTGCTAATTGTATTTACCAGTTAAGACACTGCAAGAATGTTGCTATCCTTTGAAAAGGCAGGGAGAAAAGGTGGTTGTTTGCATTACAAAATTATTCTGTATATTTTTGCTGGAAGCAACGCTTTCTGATCAAACTCGGGCAAAGAATGTGGTGCTTCCCGAGGTACTCGCTTGTTACTCAGTTTCCCTGAGAAAACCTTGTGCCATTAGTTCACTCTCCAGAGACTGTCGATGCAAAGCCGCTATTGTTTGATTCTGCACATGTGAAGCTGTGGATCAGTGTTGAGAGGAGTTACTGAGGTTATTTCAAACATTTTGTTAAACTCCCAGCAGTCCTCCCAAAGGAATGCTTGGCTGCAAACTACCTCTTATCCCGGGTGACAGAAAACATGAGAAAAGCTTTTGAGTACAGTTAGATTGAGGTCCAGGCAGCCATAAGTGCTGGTCAACTCAAGTTGCCATTAGGTGATTAATAGTTGTTTATTTTTAGGGCTGTAAGTAACAGGCCATTCTAAGGCCAGTGCAAGATGATATCTGAATAATCTGCGAGTGCCTCATAGTTTGCAGCAATCCTTTCTTTCTGTGCAGCTGTTGATCTGGGGACAGCGCTTGCCAGAGGAACGGGATATGCCAGAAGTACCTTTAACAGAGGAGGCAGAACTTCTCTCACAGCAATTGATTTTTCTTTAATAATTATTGTAAAATAGAACCAAACTAATAGAAAAAGTTGTTCAGCAAATTTTGATAGCAAAAACATTGATAAATAATTGTATTATATACCTGTGTGTTTAGCATTTGCTGAGTATAAATCCTGGAGCCAGCATTAAAGCTACCTGAAGACATTTTGAATGAATTATTAGACCATTCTGTATTTCCGAATCCTTATACACAAATATACAATAAAACAAACAATGTAACAGATGAATTAACAAATGGAGGACAGCTCGTTTGGGCTTCCAACTTCCCAGATCACAGAATTAGTCCAAGACTGGATAATAAATCACACTGAGTATCTTCACACAATGTTGCTTAGCAGTTAACTGCCAAGCACACTATAGTGCATAATTGACAGGGAGAAATATTTTATGTGTGATGCTGTACTTAAATTTATGGTCTCTCAAAGCGTAAGTCACCTATCCATATTAAGCAGGGAACAGATGAAAAAGAAAGTACTGTGTCTGCTGCCCATTACTATGGCACCTGATGCCCACCCAGAAAGAAAGCAAACACCTCCTCTGACCTGCAGTACTGTTGCTGCCTTTGTAATCTGCTGGTAAACTGTAATTCTGCCTGGCATTCACTCTTTCCATTATGAATCTACCACTTCGGTCTAATGCCTGAGACTCTTCAGCTTTTCTCCTAGTTGAGACATATACCCAGTATCTGTACAATCCAAGTTGGCCCTGCCCCACTTTGCATTTGAAAATAAATTAATTTTTAGTTGTTATTCAGAAAAAGAGTGCCTCTTGAGACATATAAATCTTCAATAGCAACTTGCATCACCTGAAACATATCCAGCCTCTCAGAAGACTACATGAACATTTCACAAGGTTTGAGGTGGAAACTGTTCTAGAGACTTTAGGAGACCATCAAGGCAATTCGTGGAATTGTTACATTCATTATTAGATCAAATAAGTGCATAATTGGGAATGTGCAAAGAAATCTACTTTCCCTTTCCACAAGGAACAGCTTTTTGCCTTCTATCTCCTCACTTTATCTACACACACACACACACACACACACACACACTCCCTTTATTTGTATCTACTAGCCAAACACAGCCCTACTGCATGCACCTTCTGAAAAAATCATAATTCTATTCAGGTTTATTTACAAGTTATTTTTCTTAGTATATACCAAGACTAGAAACAATTTCATTTCAACTTTCTTTGCTCACTATGTACTGAACCTTTCTGGGCCACTGATTAAGGTACAGAATTCTGTTCAAAAGGAAGATGACCAAATGCACATTGCAATGTAAGAGAGCCTAAAAGGAGAGGGTAGAACAATCAGAGGAAAATGCTATAACTTCTGAAGGTCTAAAAGCAATGCTACAGTCCATGTCTGATGAGAACTGAGCCACAGGTCTGCAACATGATAAAATCACATTAGTATGAATATTTTCCCTCATGTAAGAATATGTTGAAAATAGTGGAAGACAAGTTAGACTCTGTATTCCTGTGGGGTTTTTTTTGTTTTGGTTTGTTTTTTTTTAAATCTTTGTCATGCAATTGCCAGATTGATCTTGTGTCAAGTCACTTACTCTATATATGGCATTTATACGTTAGCTGTTCCCAAAGATGCTATGAAGATTATTATTGCAATAGCCACAAGGAAGGTCTCTGTGTTAAATATAGCAAAAACCTTTTAGATAAATTCAAATCAAACTGAGAGTGACTATAAGTTTGGGTTTTTTTCCTTTATCCAAAGGCCAGTTTAATATACATACCTGTACTATTCAATTGGAAGACACTGTAAAATCTGCTATATTGAAAATGGGAGTCTAGTGTCATCTGTGTACAAGATATTAATAAAACCCATGCAAAATGTGTCAATACTAACATTATGTGTGATACAAAGACTGTTCTCAGTTTTTGCTGGTTTAGGTGTCTGGTAACCATAAGTTGTTAAGTATTTTAACATTTTAATAAAACACAAAAGAAGAAAAAATCCATTAATCATAAAACTTCTAGTACTAAATAATCTTTTCAGCTTAACTGTTTCTCTTACTCAGTTTTATTTTATATGCAGTGTAGTTTATAAAAGAACATTGTTGTTTGGCAGTCTTCTAAGGGCATCAAAGATAGCACCAGCAGCCTCTTTTTAAATTAAATAGGAAAAAATATGGGTTATTGAGCTGCTAGTCCTATTTAGTCCTATTCCCTTTAAGACAAAGCAAAACTAATAGGAAACAAAAGCAACAAAAAGAAAAACAATGAAATACAGCTTTTCCCTCTGAAGATAAATTAAGCTTGTAAGTAAGCAGCTTGGAACATTATGAACAGCTGAACACCAACCAGTTTTACCAACCTACCTGAGACTTGGCCAACTTCCACCTGAGCACAGTTACCTTCCTGTTTTTTGGTTCCTACATTGCCTAAACGCTCAGAGTAAGTACATTAAGTGATAAGATTAGTATCTGTCATGAGCAGCTGTCTTTCCCTCTCCCTCATCAGCCAAAAATTGCGAGGAGTTTTTTGTTTCTTATTTACTTTTTAAAGTGCTTATTTTCTGGTGTTCTTTCTGTGTACGTGATTGCAATGCCAAAGCATGCCACGCGTTCAAAAGGTAATGAAGGACAGAGGTTAAAAATGGCTCCTGAATTCCATGGTTGCTGTACTCTCACAGGAACCTCCTGAGAAAGCTGTCTCTCACACAAAGCCACTTGTCATGAACAGCCATAATGCAGCTTAAGGAGAGGTGCTGACATAAGGTTTCCATCTGTTCCAACCTGAGCACAGATCACTGACTATGTTGAAGACGAGAATGACACCTTCAACTTGAACTGAGCAATGGAAGCCCAATATGGACAACAAAAGATAAATAAAAAAAAGAATCACCCCCCTTCCCCTTTTCCCCCCACCCCCCTAAAAAAAGAGATAAAAGTAGAGTCAATAAATAAGCGGGAAGGGGGAAGGGAGAACAACTTCACTTAAACAGTCAGTGAAAATTTAGGCAATTTGAACTATTTCCTTCTGCTTCTACAGTGTCTCCACACCAACCCCTGACTTTTGTCAAAAATTTGAAAATCTCTAACTGCACTTTTGAGGCACCAAATTTTTTATAAATTAGTATTTCTACACTTGAGAGAACTTTTACACATAGTTGTAAATAACTGAACTGACTTAGAGATAGGCCTGTGCACAACAGAGTAGTATCCCTTAGCTATTATATATACGCTCCACACGCCTGGCACCATCCTCCTGCAGAATGAGATGAATCAGCAGTGGAATTTGTAACTTTTCAGCACCAAGTTTTTGCTGTGTGGAATTCCTCAATGGCAAAGTTATTTCCATCAGCTACTGAGCTGCAAACTGACTGATTAAGACTTGAAATAATAGTGTGGTATGTTCTGTCCTGGTTACAAAAACCAGCTACCCAGTCGAAAAACCCAGCTGCCTCATAGTCCTCCTCCCACCAGAATTATATGACAGCAAGATGTACAAATGGACACAGCACTAAAGCACTAGGATGAACTGGTAAAGGAAAATTTGCACTGCTTGTACAGGTACTGCATTTTTGCTGCAGCTACATAGAACTTTGACTTAGAAACCAGAATATCTCTCCCTCTCCACAACTGCTAAATCCACATTAACATTTTTAAAAGCTATTTCTAAAGCCATACCAATAGATTAAGCATTATTTTTAGTTAAGTTCAAAGAGAAGAAAAGAGTACAGCTTTGCCTGCTTTACCTGATTTCACTATGGCAACAGCAGAAAAATGGTAAATTCAGGAGATTAAGAGAGCTATACTTCCAGCTGAACCAGCAAAAATAAGAATTAAAAATTAGTTTATAATTTCTTGATTAGCTACAGGCACTTCTGAACCATTCTTTAATTAAAAAAAAATCAAGTCAGACCACATATAAAATGATAGAAATGGTATAGAACAGTACAGAACAGTTTCCATTTGCTTCAGTAATGTTTCCACTTTAATGTACTTATTTGCTCTCATTTGCTTAACACTGCCAATATTTAGTACTGTGCAAATTTATGGAAATCTGACTTTAAAGAGCTTTGTGGTGCTGAATGATTCACTTACACTGAAGTGACTTGAGGAGTTTCTGGAATAAATGAAATATAACTGAGTAGCAGGTAATGATGTCTTGTGACATGCTGTGAGGTAATATAGGCAGTAACATGTCACTGTTGTGGGTAAAATAAGCTGATTGGTTTTACACTGATTTACTTTGCATAAAAGTCTGTCCCATGACTATAAAAAAGGATGGATAAAACTCAATAGGTTTGTAAACTTTTTCCATGGGCATTTAAGGACAATTGTGCATTTGCACAGTACGTTGCTTATATACTGCAGGAGTTGGGAGATTGTCTAATATTTATGTTAGAGGAACCCAAACTGTATTTCACTTTTCAGAAAACAAAACAAACCCAAACCAGATACTATATTTAGATTGCTACTGTGTAAATACATAATAAACAAAACCTAATAAAAGATCAGATGTGGTGACAGTAAAGGAAAACTTTTGCCTTGTTGATATCACTGTCTGGCAGCCATGACCAATCTTAGAATGTTTGTTGTCTTAAATAGTAAAGATCCAGAAAATAAAACAAACATTTTTTAGCCAGTGTTGAAGTTATCCACTTTTTTACCACAGATAACTATTTTGACTTTTGTACATGATCTTCAATTAAACTAACATGCCTAAAATATTGCTACTGTTCTACAGTCTGTAATAAAGAAATTAGATTTCCCTTTATTTTCCCACAGGAAGAAGGAATCAATCTGTATAACAGTTGATCGGTAAAGGGACGCAAAGAATGCAGCTACGGAAAGGGCACTATGAAGCACTGAGAGAGAGATTTCCAATAAAAATCTAGAAATATTACATTTCCTTAAAGACTTGCTTAGCCCTCATCTGGAAACTGTAGACAGGTCATTCAAGGCAGACATACAATAGTCAGATATGGAGGAAGCCTACTGCAATGTCCAGTGAAATGAGAAGTTGCTGATAGGAAAGATCTGATGCACTTGGCCTTTCCAGCCTAGGAAAGCAAAGGCTGAGAAGAGGTAAAGCAAAGGCTGAGAAGAGGTAAAGCAAAGGCTGAGAAGAGGTGTAATTGTCCTCCACCAACACCATCAGGGAGATCAATGCTCTGGGTCTAGGAAAAACTTCCAGTGAGAGCAGTGGGACCAAAGCACTTTAAGCACTTTTAAAATCCCATTTGGTAAGTTTAACAAACAGGTTACAAGGCACAATGTTTATGACAGCTGGGGATGAGTCAAGGTGACAAAATCTTACAGATTTCTAAATGCAGTACAGGAGGCTAATGATACAAAATGCTCTCTAAATATCACTACTGCTGACAAAATTAAACAGAGACCCAAATGTTTTTTCCCTACCTGAGGAACAAAGACTTGTAAGATAAATACATAAAGACAAGTGAATTTTTCTAATTGAAGAAGTATATACAACTTTTCTAATTTCTCTTTTTGTTTTTACAACACACACACACACACACACACAACCTCAAGCTCTTCTGGTTCAGTGTTATCTAGGTTACTATTGCCTAATCCTCAAGCCTAGAGCAAAGCGAACAAAGACACATAGAAAGATATGTAAACAACCACTACATCTCAGAAATCTGAGCAACAGCTCCATTACTAGTTCCCTGTCCTAGTTTTCAAGGAAAAAGTATTATATGCCACTCACTCTCTTTTCTTTCTTTCTTTTTTTTTTTTTAATAATTTAATTTCTGGATTCCTCTTAAAGTTCTGGTTCTAACGTATATAGCTCCTAAAAAGTTCCTGGGATCAGGTGACCAACTCCTTGCCTCTGACCCACCTGTAGAAGTGAATTCAATGTGAACCTGTAAAATAACTTTTGGGCAGAGATAAGTGTGACGGGCAGGCTGCCTACTCGTGGAGTGCAACGCAATCCCTGCCACCTCCAGCAAACTTGCCCACAGTAAAATGGCTGAATAGGGCTGAACATTTGGGCTTACAAACAGAGCTTAACTTAACAGCAGAACTGAACAAAGCAATAGCAGCTGAATCAAATGTGACAGCAAAAACCCCATTTTATGCACACACTTTATTACAGTTCTTAACTTTTTGTTTGTATAGCTAGGGAATTTATGCTTCAGCAAATCTAAAACTGAATCGCAGACACACACAGTGGTAATTTTCTTTACAGTCACCTACCAACTGAATGAGTAAAAAAGAGGGCAACTATTCCAGAAAAAATAGTGTACACTCAACTCCTTTGTCTTCCCTGTCCAGTCACTTAGAGAATGAAAACATTTACTGTAAGAATAAACTATAAACTGTCAGAAATTAGATTCAAAGTGTGAAGAAAGAACTACTTCTATCTCCTTTCATATACTGCTTCTAGCAAGAACCCTTTTCATATAACACATTCTTTGGGGATACTTGAACAAAAGAAAAAAAAAAAGAGGCATGAGATATGAAAAAAAGTTTACAGAATATACTGTCACAGTGAGTTTAAAAATGAAGGTTTTAATTTACAACAAACATTTCAGCCTGATAGTCTAGCTTTTTCAATGACTAAAAAGAAAAACAGTTAATGAATTGAAAAATTAAATGATATTTTTAAAAATATTAATTGGAAGTAATGAGCAAACTTGTTTTGAGGTATTTCTGACTTACTACTCTGTGTTAGAAAGATAATCTCTAAATATATTTTTTTTTTTGTCTTGCCCAAAGACTAATTATTACAATTCTACCTTTACAATAAGTGAAGGGTAAATATTTGGCTCTTAACAATGGTCTTATGGGAAATGTGTATTACGTTTACTGTTACTTGATGATGAAATGTCAACAGACTAATAAAATATTTCTATAATAAATTATTCCATTCAATAAAAGCATCAATAGTTTGCCTGGTTTTAAAATACAGTTTTACTATAATGCATTGAAAGAAACAGCACTAATGTAAAAGCCCTGCCATGTGCATTAGTCCGTATTAAACCACAGCCCCCTAGCCCCCTGCTTTAGCGTATTGTTACAGGTCTGACAAACCCACAGCTACAAGGAAATTCAGAGATCAGACTAAAATCCTTTACTTACTACTCTGTGCCTAGATATAACAATTCACTCACTGTATTAAGCATAGGCCAATAATTCAGAATTCCTTTTTTTTTGTAGATGTAATATAAAGCCATTACAATAGACAGTATCCTAAAAAAAGAGTGCCTAACATTAAGGACGTTGTGCATACACACATGTTACATAAAACTGTTTATCTGTGTGGTCTTTCTTCAAAATGTGGGGGGCAAAATGGTTTTGATTGCCTCACTAAAACACAAATAAAGAAATATTGACAATTCATCAATCAAGAGTTGCAGCTATTGGACTGTATGATAAGGACCTTCTAAATACAATTGAACATAAATAATGCTCTGCCCATTAAGGTAAAGATAGTCAATTGATAGTTCACAGGATGCAATATGAAAAAGCAAAGTGGTCAGCATGGTGTCAAGGAAATTTTGGTAATAGTTCAAAATGAAGAAAAACCACAAATGAACAAAAGTTTATGCTTTTCTTGATATATATAATCTCATTTACTGCTTCTGATTTTTACCCCTGTTTTGAAGCATTCCATCTCATTCATGATTCCCTTACACGAATGGAAGGTAAACAGATGCACTGAAATCTCTTATGACACTGAAGCATCTCTCAGTTGTGTATTTTAATTTCTGGCCTACATTATGATACGTACTTAATGGATCCTCTGTTCTTATGCCATTTTGATTATATCAGCATGTATTTTAGTCATTGATCAGCAACTCCATTTGTCTTTTATATCACAATTTGACATCAATACAAGAAACAGGATGAGATGCAAACAAAATGATACAGAATTACTAAATAATAGTTGATCATGAATTATATTTGCGATGGATGACTTGTCAGTACTGAATTTAACAGTAGGTAATAAATGCTTCTTTGTACTGCACTCCCAGAAATTCAATAAAAGAAAGAAAAGCGCTGCTTTCAGACTAAAATAAATTACAATTACCAGTTGCTAATGACATCTAAGGATTATTGGTCTTTCTTACTAAGAAGTCAGGGATGTACATTAGATGCCTCTTCATAGTTACAGTTCTGGGTGACTTGGTGATCTCGGGTAGATCTCTAGTAAACAGCACTTCTAATAAAACCCTGCTGTACCTGGAATGCTCTCAGAATTCAGCTTGGTCCCAGGAAGCTACTTTTCCAGTTGTTATTCCCAACTGTATAGACACGAGAGAAGCAGTGCAGAAGGCACTGCACCACTGTTTGGCTGAGCAAAATCTGGAAACTCAATCCTTAACAATTTGACAGCAGACTAAAAATGAAGAGTTTTAATGCAGAGGATACCACAACACAGGAACTCAACTACATTTTGATTTAGCAACAGTAAAATTTAGTCCTTTTTGATCAAAACAAAAAAATCTTGAAATTTTTGAAGAAGAAATTTTTCATTTTAGTTTGCTAAAATGTATTTCAGTGTTAAATGGCATTTCCCCCTGCTCCTTTCTTTTAACATGCTGTAATGTGGTTAGACTCCCTCAACTCTAATGATGCACTATTAAAAAAAAAATAGGAGGAGATATGATCCTCCAGAGCCACCACAGTCATCCAAATTAAACACAGTGCATTGCAGGACTGCAGTTGTTGCTTTATTAAAAATTACATTAAAGAAAACATTTTAAGTTCACCCAAATAATTGATATATTCGCAGTTGAACTGAAGCAAACATTTCACTTGGACTTTTGTAGCAGAAACGTTGAAACTTATGAAAACTTTGTTCTCTGTCCAAAACCGCCCCCAACAGCCAACAAAAAATTCCTAAACAAATTTTCTGGAGTGACAATGATTATTTTTAAATAAAGAAAAGAAGAATACTATAAGAAATCAAAGTAACAGGTCATTTTGATATCTGATAACCAAAAGGAATGTTTTGGCATAAATGAATTTATCTCCACTGCAGTCTGATGAAGCTTTTCAGCTTTTTAGTACTTGCTTATCTTTGTTAATACACTCAGGCATGCATATATCTTCTGAGAGGTCTGCTTTAATGGCTGGGCTTTAATGGCTCAGCCAACAGGAAATGTTAAAAGACACCAAAAAAATATTATTAGTAGTTTGTTTTCTATGAACAATGCTATCCACTTTTGGGCCTCCAGAAATGCAAGGCTGATCTACATTTTAAACCAACCTAAACCCAAAAAGTCAAAAATAGGCAAATGAAAAACAAAACAAAAACCTCACCCCATATGATTTATGTATTGCTGTAATAACATAAAAAGGGGCACAGTTATATATATGTTTACATATATATTAACATATATGTATATATAGCTAAGAGAGAGTATGCTTATGATGGGATGTCCTGTGCAAAATTAATCTTGGCTAAATTTTGTTTTTCCTCATGACAAGGCAAATGTAGTGAGACCTGAGAACTTTACAACCAACTCTGTGCACCACCCCTGCTTTCTAATCCATAAATTCTGTCTTCTGGACAACCAGTGTTAAAAGAAATAAGGTTTGTTTCTCCCCAACCCCTCAATAAATATTAAGTATAAATTTATTAAATTGGAAAAATTAAGGAAAAGTATAGGATAAATAGGAATAATTTGCCCTTCTCACAGAAAACTGTGACTGCTTTTAATTATAGTTTTATGGGATTTACCTGAATTCCATGAGAGCAAATGCTTTCTTTTTAGAATTAGTTTCATCAGGACTTCAATATAATGCATAAAAGGAATGTAAAATATTTGTTTTGGGGTATTTTTTATTTTTATTTGTATTGTAAACCAAACAGACTGTACAACTTATTTTCAGTGTAGGAGTTGATTCCATATGTGCAAAATCAACATGAATATTGTAACACAACTTTTATTACAGGGCAAACTAAATTTAGCAAGACATTGAGCTGAGTAAAGAGAAAGTTGAATATTTTCTGAATGAATGACTTTTAAGAATAAAAAAATACAGAAAGCAATGTTAAAATGGGTATTTTTATAATATATTTATAGTTTAGCAAAAAAACAACCACTCTACTTTTAATACACTGACTAAATTTCATTGCAAAATAGTTTTTTGCTTTCACTAATCAGTTTGGAAAACTAGTTTGGAACTTTATTACTTTCTTGGTCAAAACTTTTGATTTGTTAGTTTAATTTTATCAAAGAGTAGAGACATTATTTGTGTGCTATTACTATCCTTAAGCTTACATAGCTTTCTCTTAGCTGTTTAACCTTGGATGTACCTAGAGAAAACAAATGTATTTGTTCATATTTAGCCTACTTACTCTTGGATATATTAGGACAAAACAGACATGATGTATTGCAGACTGCACTTTTTTTTTTTTCTCTACTGAAAGTGGCTGAGCTTCTAAAATGCTTAATTTGGAGGATAATACTTTAGTTGCTTAAAGGAGGAAAGTATAATACTATTCAGTATCTTCTAAATCATATACACTTAAACAAATGTCAGTAAATATTCACTGTAAGAGAAGTCTGGCTGAAGGCTTGGTACACATTATCAGTACACATATTCACCTTGTTTGGCAGGATAGATTAGTAGACAATCTGAACTCTAGAAATACAAAATGTTCTCAACCGCAGTATCTCTGAAAGTTCCAACTCTATCATGTTGGCTACCCACAAACACTGAAGTATATAAAGGCACTAAAACTCCATACACCCATGCACGTTGTAGAACCATCTAACATATTCACCTGGAATTAAGCACATGCCCACTGTCATACCTACTGTAAATAAAAGAAAGTTGGTGTTCCTATAAATAGAATGCAATTAAAAATAATGTTGACATCATATAAAGTGGTAAAATACTGTACCTATTGTTACAGTTTTTGTGATTTCTGTTCAGAAAGCAAAATAGAATAGAATAGAATAGAATAGAATAGAATAGAATAGAATAGAATAGAATAGAATAGAATAGAATAGAATAGAATAGAATAGAAATCTGACAACAACCTACCATCTTTAAAATATTTTAAAAAATTAATTAATACCAAGGGGAAGTGCTGAGAAGTATGGAAGAGTTACTTTAATAGATCAATAAATTAAACCAGTTTTGTTTTGTTTTGTTTTTTCCTGAGTGTAATACAACAAAAACACTGTAAATTTGTCTTGTTTTCTTACTATGTGCTAAAATAATGTAAGTTTATAGAAGCCAATTACTATTGTAATGTTTTTTTTACCATTACACTTTGTGTTTTGGAACTAAACCAGATAGCTCCAGTGACAACAATGAAGCTCCACCATTTTATTTTAGCTACAGAATACATCCATGTTTTTAAACCCAGCTTTCATCTTATGCAGCTTGCTTTTCATAGAACAAGATTATTAATTTCCAGGATCTGGGCAGTTTCAAATTACTTCAATTTATTTAGAACGCAGTATATTAATTTCCACTAACCACAATGTGACTAAACCTAAACATGTTGTTTGTTTTACATTTTACTTGCTAACAATAAAATAACAACTTTCAAATATAAAGAATGATATTTAAATTGACTTTTTAGTCTCTCAGACAGTGAGATTGAAGTAAGTGCTATGTCTAAACATTTTCTGAAGAGCATATAATTGAATTTTAGGAAACAATGCTTTCAGGAAAAAATGTTTGCTTTGAATAACACCACTGATTCAAAATAGGGCCTCATTTTTGAAGTCATCTGGCTATATCAAAGGGTTAATTTAAGCAGGAAAATAAATTGTTGACATATGACTAGATAACATGAGACTCAGTAATAAAAAAATGCAAGTCCCTCTTCTGCTGTTCCTCTTCCAGATTAATGAAACTTTTATGTTTGGTATTAAGTTGTGTCTTGATCTGTTCAGTTACTGCTGTCAGGCTACCCTTCCACCCCCAGATGTTGGAATCCTGCTCCAAGATCACTGGTTTTACTAGTGGGCCCATAACAAGAACATTTTGCTTACACAAGTAGGGATGTGGTGGCCTGCGATGGAATCCTCAGGCTGGAGTTAGGGCACAGAGCTGAAGTGCACAGGCTAAAGGCAGGCAAAAAACAGACTGACAATACTGCTACTTCTCAAAACCAGTTTTAAGAAATTAGAAGCACATAACCAGGAATTTTTCCTCCACTTTTTTCTTCTTTCCAGGAAATATAATTTTCTGTCCTGTTTACAAACTCAGATTTCAAAATAGAAACCACAGTACATTTTCTAGTTCACTTTCACACATCTGAGTCTTTCTTTACTGACATGACATTAACATAGGAAAGAGATAGGAATGTTGCTAGTGATGAAAAAGAAGACCTAACCACCAAACCAACCTTTTATTGAACTGGGCCTCCCTCCCTTTGTAGAAATGCCCATTCCAGATATCTAGAAGATAACAAGAGACAGTAATCGTCCACATTGGACTTTTTATGCTTTTTAGGCAAGCAGCAGATAATATTCTAGTCCACTGATGGTCCTCTTTATTGCTGACAGTGCATTTACAAGAGGTGGTATATAAATGTGGTCAGACACATCCATGTACTAATCAAGTCCCTCAAACCTAACTTGGACTCTTGACGCTAGGGTCCTAAAAAAACCCTGTGTCTAACTGACCTGTGCAATAAAGAGTACCGTACATGGAGTCAACGGGCAGTTAATAGGTGCTGTGTCCCCAGCTGCTCATGGTGAAATAACTGCCTGGCAGGATTTAAAAACTAAACCATAGTGGACAAAAATTAGTCAGTGCCACTACTTAATAGAAACATTCCCAAGTAAAAGCAGTATGGAAATCTTCTTGTTTGGTGATGTATTTTTATTTACTCTTACTATGCTATTTGTAGATACTATACAGGGAATATGCACAACGTTATTTCATGTTGACACCCCAGTGTGAGGTCACAGTTTGCCACTAATGCAATCCGTTTCAGCCACTCCTAGGACTCAAGACGACCCCAATTCAGATCTGTAGTGCCTACAGTCTCCAGCTACCTGTGGCTCATCTCAGTATGGCACTGAGATCATGGTGTTGCCTATGTAGAATTTGTACAATCCTGCATTTGGCTCAGCCCTGGTATTTTGTTCCCTGCCTACTGGTTTCTCACAGCAAGAGCTGCAACGCTTCTAATCAATCTGTAAATTCAGGATTATTGTAGGTCTCCGGTGACAGTATTTTTTGCAGTCTTTTGTAATGCCCACACTTGTAACTGACAAAATTTATCCCTTATAGGCCCCAAATTCCAACAGAGAAGGAATATCTTGCATCCAGCCTGATAGATGTGGAAACATGGGCAACTTTGCTCCCTGCAGAGATGTGAATTAGTAAAAGTCAGATGATTAGGGTCCATATTTAGAATGATAAAGAGATAATTAGGTAAATCCAAAGTAGTAAGTTGGTGAAACACTGGCACAGGTTGCCCAGAGAGGTGGTAGATCCCCCATCCCTGGAAACATTCCAGGTCAGATTGGACTGGGCTGTGAGCAACCTGACCTAGTTGTAGATGTCCCTGCTGGGGGGATGGACCAGATGACCTTTAAAGATCCCTTCCAACCCAAACCATTCTATGATTCTATGAAATTACTGCATTTTTTCTAAGAAACTCTAATTGCAAATATTTCTCAGTTACCAGTTAAGGATAAAAACCAGCTAGCACTGAAGCTAGCTATGAATTACATCTTGAAATCTAGGTTAATGAAACAGATAAAGTAAAATCTTAGAACTGAACAGATATGATAACAATATTTAGAATAAATTGTTCTAGAGCAAAATTACTCAATCTTTGCCCTCAAACCAAAGCACAATTATAAACACTGCACTCTGAATTATAAAGCCTTTAAATGAGCCCGTTAGCTAAATGGGAGAAAAAATCTGCACTAAAGCTTTAAGGGATACTTTGGGACAATAACATCCTCATTAAAAAATAAGTATACATCAAAACTCCTGAGTTAAAAGGTTAAGTGTTAGTCTCTGTGTAGTTGATAAATGTTGAGCTAATCTAATCAGTGGTTGTAAGAGGCAATGCCATCAGCTAGCTGCTCTGACCCGTGCTTCTAGTTTCCACAAAAGTAAGATTTAAGAAAGATGTCAACTCCAGGCCTTTGACCTAGCAAGGACCTTGTTCGTGCCAGCCTGGTGTTCTGCTAAACAGACTGAGAACTCTCAGCTCAAATCAGTAACATGTGCACTTCACTAATACAACACATGGCTTGGAAATTAAAATGCAACATGATCGAGTGCTTTAGGATATTTTAACAGTTAAGAATGCAGCTAGCGGGAAAAAAAAGCTTGTTTCTGTGTTTTGCTTTGGGGAGGGGGAAAAGGACAAATTTGCTTGTATTGCTTTTCTTCAAAAAAGTAGGGAAACAAAAATTCAGTTAATTAGTTCATGGATGACTGACCTAGGGGAAATAAGGAGGTTGTATGTTTCTTTATGACATGTGTCACTTATTAGATAAGTGGGTTTTACTACTTCCAATTGAGCTAAGTTAAAACTAATTAGAAGGTAGTTAAATTACAATCTAAATACAATAAAATGCAATAAAAATAGCAAATGTCATTATGATCATCAATAATATTTCTAAATGCAGTTGATTATTTCCAATAGTTCCTGTATTGATTATTTCCAATTATTAGAGTAACAAGCTTTGCCAGCTGCTGAAATGACAGTTTAACCCTACCTACAGTAACTAGGATAGACTTTTCACATATGCCATCATTTAACCAGATTAATTTATTTCATGCCATCTTTTACTGATACTTACTTTTGACTCATGGTGTTACATATGAATCTGGACTCTGTATAAACCAAAATTAATCCACTCTTTTTAGTTATTATCAAATGATCAAGTGTACAGTAAAATTGGCAGAGAGACTTAGTGATCCAGTTACTAATTGCTACCAGCATCTCAGGTCAGTGTTGAGATTTTACATTTGATAATAAAATGATGATGCTTGCAATACCCATGCAGATTTTCACTAAGGGTGAAGATTATATTTCACTATTTTATAATTATGCACTAACAATAAATATATCTACATTTACACATATATTTCTTCCATCTCAATTAGCTATGAAATAATTCGCTAACTATAGTTTTTGGCATACATATGTTTATCCCTTGCATTCCCAGTTTTTAGACTTAGATGGAAACTTGAACAGGAAACAAAACTGCTCAACTTGGATGAGTCAAAGACAACAATGTTAGGTTAAAGAAACTAAAAAGAGGAAATAGAAGACTTAAGCTACCTTCCACTAAGAAATACTGCATCTCTTTTTGGTACTCAAGCATGGAACATGCTAGCTTGATCTCCATCTCCTACTGGATGTCCAGACAGAAAAAGTGACTTTTGGGTTTTTGTTTTTTTTTTTATCTAGAAGAGGCTTCTCCTGATTTTTGAGTGCCAGTGTCTATTAAATTCATGGTCAACCTATTTCCTTAGTTTTCAGAGAAAGAAAAGAACATGCTGAGAAAGCAAATGAAAGTTGTTATACTTATTGGAATAGATGGTTGAGAGGATATTAAGACTACATATTGGGCTACTGCAGTTCATATAATTTGAATTTCTTTTAACATACAAAGCACTGGTTATATGTCGTTTAATCATATCTAAATATATTTACTACTTCTCTGTGTAAAGCTACTTATATTACAACCTACATACTACCCCAGATTTTTCATCACTTATTTATACCTGCTAATGACACAGGTAGTAACTGCTTCCTTGTAATAAAAGAAAATAAATAAAGTAAATATATTGCAAGAACATAGAATGGGTAGTTAGCATAAAAGATCTTAAACATTTTTTTGTATAAGGGAGCTCTGCATTTAAGAATTGAACGTGGTTTTGTACTTCTGCAAAAACATTTCCTTCTACAATTTAATAAAGGAATAGGACAGAGCAGGACATTTTCCTAATGGCTTTGAACTTAAAAAATATGATATAGTAGCCATGAGAACTATAATCTGCTGTTATTCACTGTAATTTCATGAATTCAAAGTAATGGGCAGAGTATAGGTGTACAGGATTTAATATTTGCAGGAGACTCAATATTTAAGCAAAACCAGAATTCTGACATACACATCCCCTAAACCCGTGCCGCAGTACCTGCTGTAACAGAAATATAATTGATATGCAAAGACCTGCTTGCAGTTTTGGCATAAAGGATTCTGTTCTGCATATTTATTCCAGGGATACTCCATGCAGGAATTGACATTGCCATTGGCTGTATTGGTTTATTTGGTTATACAAACTGAGACAGGTATTAAAAAAAGTGGTACTACTCCTGCATACCTTTAAATGACCAAAAAAAAAAAGTACAGCTCCATTTAAATATTTTCTACACTGATTTTATGGCACATTTTGGAATATACTAACAGTAGACCTATGCACCATTATACAATGACAATCTTTATGAAAAGTAATAAGTGTATAGCAATACAGAAACTTGGCAAGTATTCAAAGGTCTGGTAATGGAAAATAGCCTCCATTATTTCAGTCAGATTAGATGCAAAAGTTTGATATATCTGTTTAATGCCTTTCAGAATTTACTCAGTATTTTCCTTTTTATTTTTATTGAAGAGTAAAATTACTGAATTCAAGTTGCTACAAATATTATTCAGATTAGTCTAAACACAATTTTATAAGGGATGTCGTGTCATGATTTTTTTAAGGCTGTGATTTTTATAAATGTTTAGCTAAATTAGTCCACTGCATAAAGAAATATTCCCCTATTTCCTTAATCAGAACTAAATTGTCTTCATTCTTTCCCAAACAGATGCTTCTTGCCACAAGGCATAACTTCTGTCAGTCCTCCAAAGCTCTAATATCTTCTGCAATAAATAAAATAGGCATTTGCCTTGAAAAAAAAATAAAAAATGAAGAAATCCTCTTCCTCCAAGACCAGCAACTAAATGTGATAAAAGCACTGAAAATACCTCCTAAATCAAACTTAGTAATGTAATTTCTTATTGAAGGAAAGATATAAAAGGCGTTATGAGGGACAATTTTCAACCAGAAGATCAAGGTATTGCCACTACATTGCAAAACACTCTCCCGAACTCATGGTACCGTTGAAATACTACCCATTTAAGATACTTTTAAAGATAGTTTAAAGGTACCTTTCTTTTAAAGAAAAACATTTTCCTAAACACTGAATAGTTAATTTTGATTATCTTCATCTTTCTTTAGGATGTTAATTTTTTTATTAAGCTATTGTTTCTCAGGGAATAGGTCACAAAATGGAAAGGGATATAATAAGAAATAATCTTTTATCCACTGGAAAAATACAGCTTTCAAACAAAATATTGAGCTATAAGACAACATCCAGGATTCACATAACATATATTAAATTGAGTGTGGGCCATGCCTACCTTTCCCTTGCCAGGTTTGAATTTCTCCATATTTTGCTATGAATTAATTACATGTCTATAATTTTTACATTTGCTCTTTTCAAATAATTTTATATTTAGTAATTAATCAAAATTTTGTTTAATTTAAATATGTCAAGAAAGTAAAGACATAAACATAGCTGGAATTTCAACTATTTGGATGCCACTGTTGACTTTAGCAGGAGTCATACAGCTGGACTGCAGACAGCAGAGAGTGAAAATAGACTACATCGGCTTCTCGTTTTGATCAAGGTCTGGATAACAATACTTAAGCACCAAAGCACATTAGGGCATATGGAGGTAGGGAGGGAGGAAGAGGACGTGATAAAAAACAACCCTCACCCTAAGATGATCTTTTGGAAAGCTGAGATGAGGTAAGATGAACGAAGTGGAAGTACTGAAGGCAGTTACTGGCAATGAAACAATGGTATGCATGAATGACACTAAAGCAATCCACAGTGACAGCCACACCAAAGAGCCTGACGAAGCAGGTTCTGCCCCGTTCACACTCTTGTGATTCCACCAGGAATGAAGGAAGAGCATGGCCAAAAGACAGCATGTTGCTAGCAATTCTAGGTCTTGTTGTTCAAAGAATCCTAATCTTGTAGTGATCTGAGGGGCACTTGAATGCAAACACCTCAAAAGCTCTATTTCAGACAAAACAGGGGAGAATTTGCATTATTCAGAGAAAAGACCTGGTGCCACTTTAGCATATGTTGATAATTTCTTTAGTTCTGCTGGAGAAACATCTTAGAAAATAACTAGGTAGAATATTTGGCAAACTTAGATGAACATGTGCAGGACAGGCAACCAGAATAAAGGAGATTCAGGTGTGGACATATCATGTTTAAATGATCACCTCATAGGTTGTTTTTTTTTTTTTTTTGTGGAGAGGGAAACACCATTTATAACCTTGGACTCAATGGCTCACCTTGCAGGATGACAAGCTCCTTCAATTTACCAAGATATTTCCTTGACAAAATCACTACAACACAAGAAATGCAATATAGTTTTGAAATGTTCAGGTCCTGGGAATCAAGGGCCAAGTTCCTGACTGGCCTAAATTAAGATTCCTTCAAATCTGAGTGATGAGACTCAAAAGAGCAGGAGTGTAACTCTAAAAAAGAAGGAGGAAAGGGTGATGGATGGGGATGGGGGAGCAGAATTCACATCAACAAAGCAGTCTTACTTTTTAAATATGGCACACAAAGTTTCTATTCTAAGATCTTTAAGCAAGAGAGAAAACTCGATGCTATACATTTAAATGAGCAAGAAGCCGGGAGAAAATATTTATGTAACTAAATTTAGTAAGACCAGGTCAAGAAACGTGTTGGTCATGCAATGAGACATCTTGAAGTGCTTATTAAAAAAAGTTAGAATCCACTCAGTTCTCAAACAAACAGTTGCTGCACTAACTTTAAAATCTGCAAGAAACAAGACATTTGGTAAAAAGAAGGAATCAGACCATAAGTAAAACATTAAAATGAATATATTCAATCCTATTTTCTAACAAAACAATTGCTGCCAAAAAGGACAAGTTGATACTTCTCACTGAATCTGTGCTCAATCCATAAACACTTTTAAGGAATTCAGGAGCCTGTGTCAGGAATTCAGAAGGCACAGTGCAGTACTGAAATGATGCTTTAATCATACTTTTGACTTTTTATCTCAATGCAAATAAATAGGTAAGAGCCATTGATATTAAAAAACCCACAAAACCTAACAGACTCCTAAAACCACAGATAAGATGTACTATCAGTAGGACACAGAACTGGTATTTAATTCTGGAAGGTTGAAGTTTGGGTTTGTTTTGTTTTTTTTTTTTTTTTTAAATAGAAATCCTTAAGTACATCTTCTGAGGACTCAAAAAAACCCAGAAATTCTCCTTTTGTGTCATCAGTTACAGTGTCTCAATAGATGTCAAAACTGTAGAACTGGAATACATTTCAAGAGCAAGCAGCAGGAAATGAACCTTAAGAAATTTTAACCATGTACAGTAGAGTGAAAGGATAGGAACAGGGACTTATGTTTTATTAGTTTTGTCCATGAGAAATCAAGTACTTCACTTATCCATTAAAAGGGTGCAGGCCAAAATCAGAAAGAACATGTTAACACCGCTAGCTTGTAATGGATGCAATCATACTATTACTATCTAAATTTTTGTTTATTTTTCAACAGATTGGTGTCTGCAAATCATGCTGTCTTACATAGCCGTTCCTCTGTAACCTTAACCATTATTCCTACTGTGTAAAGTGAAGCACAAATTTAAGGTGACAAAGCACCAGTTGGCTGATGTGAAGTATGATACGAAAGCAGAAACCTCTGAAAGCTTCACAGCCATTATGAAATAACTGACCTATATGAAACTGCTACCATGGTTCACAAATTTATTGTCAGGTTCCAGCCTCTAGCTGTTCTCTGATTGTTCTAAATACTTGACAAACTGAAGCCTTTTCACTTTCCGTTGAAATTGCCTCATCTCCCTGTCAGAGCGCCATGGGGGACTCCATTACTTTTCTGACTTCTTTCCCCTACTGACAAGTCATTTAGCTGGCTTCTTGTTGTGAAGGCTGTCCATGTCAAATTAGCCAGGGCCCCTATTGTCCTTATTACCACTCGAAAAGCCATCATGAGTAATGCTACGGGGTCCCTCAGTTGTCATCATTTGTCAGAAAGAAAGGGAGTGTGGTTACATATAGCTGACAGGTAATTTCAGTGTCTACAATTACCCCAATTAGTCTTGTCATAAACAATTCGATAAATGCACACCAATACAAACAGATAAACACACCAAGGTTTCTCACTATTAATGTCATGTAATGGATAAATCAGTGATATAATGCTATATTTTATTTATTTCTTTAAACTGTCCTCAGCTGCAAGCTGGCAGTTGCTACCTGGTCAGCACAAATTGTACTATCTACTTTCATTAGCTCATCACCACAAGAGAATATGAAAGGCTGTGACAAAATTCATTTAGAGAGAGCGCAAAAGAGCAGATTGCCTAAAGCAGGTGTTATAACAAAGATAAAACAAAGGTTTTCTTTTGTCAGTTCAGTGCTGCAATGAGCTTTAAAGGAGATTACTTTATCCCTAAAAACAAACATAAAATATGAGAGACAGAAAGAAGAAGCAGTGAAATACATTCTGTCTGAAATTAAGAACACTTGCTTCCCACCATATCCCAAGTCAATCAGCAGGTAGATCTTTGGACAATATAAAGCCTGATTTTCAGAGGGGGTCACAATCTTAACCAAATTCTCTCCACATATTTTTTCTATTTTTTTTTTTAAATACACCTTGCAATGCCATACAGCTCCTGAAAGATCGGATAATTATGCCACATAATCTACAACATAATCTCTGCTGTTCCTACCCAATAATTATTTGAGAATAGATTTAGTAATTCCAACTCACTGGACAGTTTGTAGTACTGTGTTAAAGTCTTTTGGGGCATAAAATACTGATAATGTTGACTGCTCTTTTAAAATGTCAGGTAGACCTGTTATAAACACAACACTGGAAAAGGCAGCTTTAATAACATCCATATTAAGCACTGAATTGCGAATTGCTAAGCTTATCCTTGTGATCCACCTAAATAAACATTGAAATCTTGACATCCCTAGAGTCCACAGCACCCTGTCTGTTTGCTGACCACAGGCTTAAGTGATGGCTGAAAAACTGAACACAGACATGTTGTTGTAGGAAATTGCTTTTGGCAACTATTTGTTCAAACTCAAGATTTTTTTTTAAACCAACACTAAGAACCCACCAGAAAACAGGACAGGTCTCCCTAATGAGTAATCTATTTTAGCACAGTCTTGTCTAGGCATGACAGTTTACTGAGAGGCTTGAAAAACTCGTAATTACCAGTGTTACAGGGCAATTAATGTATATTACACTGCACTACTCATGGCAGCAACTGTCATTTTCTCAATAAAAATGAGTACTCTTCAGCTAAAGGTGACATTAATTGGGACTTTAATGACTATGCAGAGGAGCTGAAGCCAAATATGAACAAAACAGCGATTCAATGAGCGACTTCAGAAACGAGAAAATTGTACTAAAATGAGATTAATTGCTGTTTAGAAAAAGGAAAGAACCTAAAAAGCTATTAAATTGCAGGGTTTGGGTGCCCGGGTGATGGTTGTGATGTTAATCTTGCATTCTCACAGCAGGCAAATATTCACTAAATTCAGAGCCTTTTGACAGCAGGAAAAATCATGTATGCTTAACTTCAATCCATCAAAAATATATTTCAGCTTTTATCAGTGTTCTAAATACTTCTGCAATTTCAAAAATTACTGCTCCATTCCTTGGCTGTCATCATGCAAATGCGAACACTGTCAATATTGCTATGAAAAATTCCCTGGCTTCAAAAGGCCTACTTCGGTGATAAAGAAAGAAAAACGTGAAGATTAGAATTGCAAAACACACACTACTAACATAACAGAAAGCAACAATAAGAATTTAATGTTTAAGTTGTGGAAACTGCTAAAATAGAAAATGATGGGGTGTTGTTTTATAGTGTGTGGGAAAAAAAAATAATCAAAGAATTCCCCCACTCTCCCATAAAATCTTTCAAAGCTTGTAACTTTATAGATAATTACTTATTGCAAATAATTAGGACATAATTTTGCAGCTTGACTTCAGGTGATATAATTATTAAAACTGCTCTCTAGTTTCTAAAAGCCTTTATCCGTGCTACTTAATTCTTTAAAGCAATTATATAATTGCTTTTCTTTATAGCCTTTTTAACTGTCATGATGACTGTATACATAAAACATTGCACTTAAACTCTGACATATAAGAGGGATAAACATAGCTCTGATTCACTTTGAAGTTATATCTCCTGTAACTTCAGATTTTAAAACAGAAAATCAGTTTAGCCTTTCAGGTTAAAAATTGCATATGGAATATTCCTATGTCTTAAGAAGCAAACCCTCTCTTCCACCCAAACCTGCAACAGTTGCACCCAGAAGAGACATAAATAGAGCTCATAGTTTTATACAATTTCCTATTCCATAATCAATTCTGTTCGTCTCTGCACCTTCATAATTAAACATTCATCTCATCTGCACTTCAAAAATCTCTAGATGCATTAAAACACACATCCCCAAGAGCTGGATCCACTATATAATAAATATAGTGGCAATATAATAAAGATGATGACAATGGGGAGACTGTATTTTCATATCAGCAGGTTTTAAAGACACAGTTAATAACATTATACTTATTAGCACTTCTGATAGCTATGTTCAGAAATTCCACTATATGTATATAAATGTCTTAAGTACCAAAATCATGGGCAAACCGTTTCAGTTAGGAACTTAAACCAATCACTGTGCTGAATTGAGTCCACAATTTGTCCTAATATTAATTTACCTACTTTGCATACAGTATTTTGATGATTAGTCAAGACTGTTCAGAACTCTTATTTAAGGTACCTGAAAAATGCATGAGTTAATGTTACCACAGTAACCTGAAAGTTACATATATGATTAATTAAATTAACAAGTTTCAAATTTAAAATTTGATGATGCAATTTTTTGCATTAAACATCCCATCTTTTGCAAAGGACAAACAAAACGAAACAATGCATAGGCATTTCACTTTTGAGTGTTCCTAGTTTGCACAAGTGATTGAAATCACTTTCCTTCAGTTTTTGATGGTCACCAAGATTTCATTTATGAAACCATTTTTGTTAGTGGATTTACAAGACAGTGTATCTCCAATGAAATGGTTCTTTTTAGAATTTTCTTATGCAACACAAGGTCATCAGGTTGAATTGAATTTGTAAAATAAAGCTCTGACCATGAGTAACAGCCAATCCCAGAGTATGCGCATATAATATTAGCACCTACAGTACTTTTAGAATTTAGTCTTAAAAGGTTTCTTGTGAACTTTTCAATTAACTGGACTCCTAGCCATCTCTAAAGAACAACATCGTGTACTTCTGAAGCCAAGCCTGGCAAACAAGCTGTCACAAACGGGATGATTACATTAGGAGCCACTGACACAAGAGGTGGAATTACAGCTCATCACAGGAGTTAGGTGGAGTTTCTTTACCTCAAAAAGAGCATTAAAACCTCAGTTAAATTACTCCTTCTGCCATTAACCGTAGAAAAAAAAGAAAGGTGTGAGATGTGAAAACTATAAATGTGTGAGGACATTTTTTTTTTTTTTCCTTTTGCTATTTCTGTGATTTTAACCCTTGGCCCACAGGCTGCAAGAGGTTTTCTACTTTTGAATTCAGGAGACAATGAAAGTTTAAATAGTCATTGGTAAACAAATGCTAGTATGTGATAATTATTTGCATAAAATAATTTAAGCCAAAGCAATGCTTGTATGTTTTTAACATATAACTTAAAACAGTTATTCATTCCTACACATGGATAACATGGTTGTACCTCTATTTAATTCCACTTGTTAAAAATACTTGGAAACATTTATGTTGAAAGCATAAAATTTAATCTTTGTATAGTGCAAGTTTGCCCTAGGTAAAAAAGATGAGTATACCTGAAAAATACAGCAGGATTGTTGCCTGCATTTTTTTTCCCATGGAAATGGCAGATATGATACCAATTTATCTCACAACATGCCTCATTAGCTGGGATGAAGTTTAGTTAAATCCTATGAAAACTTAGATAATGAATCCTGGACCTAGAGATTTCCTTAGAATTGTGGTATAAAGGAGGGAAAGCAGTAAAGGTGATTCCTATTCCAATTTATTCTCAAACTTCTTTATTAACACTGAAGAGTTCCTCTTTACTAATTTTAGGACATGGAAGAGAAACTTGACCTTTAGGTCCCGCTGAAGTTTTCTTTCAGGTTTTGAGTTTGTCCCATTCTTTTGGGATAAAGCAATTACATGGCACCCATATTCAGCAATTATATATTGATAGGTTAAAACAAATGCTATCTCATTAAAAACAGTTTGAACATTCAACTTGGTATTCACATCCAATGGAAAATATCAGCAACTCACAATGCTGATGTTTTAAATTACACAGCATATTACATTTTTTTCATTCTGATACAAACAACATATAATTAGATTTACACCGTGAACTTTTGCTAACTATGGTTTGAAAGAAAAAACCACATAGTATACATACAAGAAATGTGAGAAGTGCTTAGATACTGTCTATTGTCCCATGGTGTATTTATGGCATTTACTTTTCTTAAAAACTCTTTTGATAGAGAAATTTCTAAAAAAGAATAGATTGAAATGGTATAAACATTTTGAAAAATAAGAGTTTGTAATCCTCATGTGTGTGTTTCATGTAGAAATATTTACAGACATTATCGAGACATATGTGCAATAGGTGCTTTACATTCTGCTGATCTATTTCCATGTCTCTAACCAGTCCCTAATCAGACTAATTTATGCTCACATTTCCTGAATCACAGGTATTTTGGGGTCAATAAAAATCATTGTAAAAAAATGAAAAAGGTGAATTAAACTATTTTCACATTTTTAAACATGGTAAAAATTTGCATTTTTTTAAAAAGGCAAGGATAATCATTGATCTACTGTGATAAGAGTAACTCTAAAATAATTTTTACTACTGGACTTTTCTGATGTAACAGCTCATTTCCCCATTCCCTAAGCCACGCAAAACAAAAAGAAAAAAAAGGCAAGCATTTCTAGAAAATGTCTTAATCTGGTCAAAATAAGCCTCTGTGGCTTTGGTCCACAGAAGCTTTATTAGTTTCCTGGGCTCCATAGTGGGATAAACTATTTCATGCATGAAGGGATCAGCATTCCTTCTTCTAATCATTGCTATTATACCCATTACAAAGCTCTCTGAACATTTCCTATGGATATCACATGCTAACTTAATCACCCCTCAATTAATAATTTGATACTCATATTTCAGTTCTGCCACTTCTACATACATTGTTACTTGAGGATGATACTGAAGTCTTAACTGAGTGTGTTGAGATTACAGTAATTTTCCCACCACAAATACACTCTTACACTGAAAGTGTCCAGACAGCATTTCCAAGTGAATCAGTGTAACAGCTTAATACAAGGGGTAATCCTCTCCTAGTGCCACCACAGGAGTCGGTACCCCTGTCTGCTGTGACCATCCTGTAACTTTCAGAAGCAGAAAGCATTTTCCTACATGGTTTGATAAGCAATGTGGTAACTGATGTTGTTTACATAAAAAGTATCAGAAATCTCTGCTAGCACCAGCTAGACCTTTAATACCTCAAAGCTGTTTTTTATACTCTGGGTTTGCTGGCGCACTATATCACATTCTTCTGAACATGACATAAGTGGTCTTAAAAGAGGAAAGAAAGTTAGAAGTCAACAATTCTTGTTTTAATTTATTAATATTTTAACTCATTTGACAATTAATCTTACCTGTCTTCTCAGGTTGAAGTCACCTGTACCTTTCTAGTTGGCTATCTGCCCATTTACTGATGATGATGGGTGTTAAATGCTAAGGGAAATATTAAAGGAACACAGACTGACATCATGCTGAATGTTCTCACTTGCAGAGGAAAATAGAAGCATCATCACCTGAAGATTAGTATTCTCTTTATACTCAAAATCAGGGATGTACGGGTTTTTATAGGGTGAAAGGCATGGTGTCATCAAATTCACTCACAACACATTTTCATCTAAATTATTCTTCTCTTGATATGATATTAAATCACGCAGTCTAAGGTCCTTCTGGAAGAAAGAAGTAACTAAACTACATTTAGCTTTTCAAAAACTTCCTCTTATCAGCATTCTATCAGCCCTTAATCTTCCAGGAATAGTTAACTTCCAAAATTTACACACTGTACGCTTTGAAAAAGAGCAACATTCACTGTTTCCGAGAATACAAGTAGCACCAGAAATCTAAGCAAAGTCTGCTCTGCATTCTTCCAGGATAAGTGTGTAGATCAGTATTTGTCTTTTACAACTTGTAAATGCCTAACAGTTTTCCAGTATGTTTAATGAATATAAACTTACATACAAAAGGTTTGTTTTCCTTAACTGCTTTCTATGGACCACTTAAGATACAATCCAAACACAGAGGAGAAACACAGGCCCAGATTACACACAGTAAAATACTGCAATTATGACTGAAAAGCATTTATGTAATAAGCCTACATTTAATAAATTAAGGATAACTGATAACCAATTAAAATGTTTTAGCAAACTGGAACCAGTAGAAAGGCAAGATGCGTAGCCTATTGAGACTAGTATGCTGCAACCTATTTAAGAAAAAGAAAAAAAAGAAAAAGAAAGAATGCTCCCCAGTATCTGGTAGTTATGCTTGTGAAGAAAGCCTAAAAATACATAGAAAACATAACTAAGAATGGAAGATCTATGTATGTCATCAGATTAAGAGCACTACTTTTCTAATCACTGAAAGTGGGCTTTGACAAAAAGTAGAGTCTGTTGGGAGATGAACGGCTCATACAAGGAGAGGAACTTGGGCACAGAAAGGAAAGACTTTAGAAGGGATTGCTTACACAGTCCCTGAAGTAATCACTCAGAGAAAATGTATGGGTGAGTGTAAAAGATGACAACCTAAGAGCAACAAAAAGTATGAAGAGAACTATTAGACAACACCATAAAATTTGTCATGGAGATAACAGGCTGCAAAAGAGAAATCTGAATTTTAAATTGGTATGATTTTAAACTGGAAAGAAATATAATTTTAGGACGGTAATACAGTTTCAGTAAGGTACAGCCTATGTTCAGAGATAAGTTGGTCATGAGAATAGAGACTCTGCAAGAGTTAATACTTTGGATGGCCACTGCCCAGCAAAATGGAAACATTATACAGGCAGCTTTCAGGAGTGGAATAATAATAATAATAATAAAAAAATTAGTAAGTATGGCCTGCATAGTTCCTAGATTCTTAAAAGGTATTGTGTAAAGTCACATAAAAAATTATGGAGGAAGAAAATCCAAAATCATCATAGGTGACTACAGATTTAAAGATTATTATTCTGACATTGGTAAATACAAACACGTAAGTTATTTTTGTCATCTGGTTTGCCTTAATCAAGAGCTAAAAATTCATTTATAACACTGTACACAAATGCCTTGTTTATATCAGTATCATATGCAGCTTGCATGAAAAAGTATACATTAAAATGAAGAACAGCAATTCATGTAATGGTCACAGACAACCAATAACAAAACCACTAAATTCCAGTTGTCAAACATAATTTACTATGTATATTTCTTCTCTTCTCTGTTAAAACAGTAATTATTAAAACTAAAGCGATATGGGTGACTGTTTATGACTTCTTATTAAAAACCCTGACTTAAAGCAGTGTTCATTTAAGCTTAAGGTTAAAGAAAATCATGTAGAGATCTCTGTGCGATGGCCTAGTGACTTTATATCCTCTTGTCAAACCTCAGCAGTTTTATTTGTAGTGATACATGCCGGAGAAGGTTGGAGGTTAAAGTTGATAGGAGGGCCAACAGGAAAGCCAACCAACTTTTTTCAAAAGATTACAACCTTTAACATATTAGGATCTGTCGGCAGTTACTGCTAACTTTGTAAGTCTATGTTAGTGTACTTTGCTGTGAACTGATCCCCAAACTCCAGATCAACAGGATTTTAGAAACCTCCCATTTACTATATTCCTTCAATTATTCCTCCATCATTTTCTTACTGTTTAAGCTATTAATTTAGTTTTTGATATTATATTGTTGCTTAGCTCTTATCATTAGTTTTCAGTGGAACATTAACAGGTAGATAACATTTTTCCTTCAGCCTAATTTTCTCTCTCGCCTAACTGAAGAAAGGATTTCCTAATCTAGGAAATCTGACATTAAATGTGAGAGCAGCACAGTCTACTGGACTAAAGCTCTTCAGATTTCCCTTTCTCCCACTTATTTTGACATTGTTTCCTCTGTGACTTTCTTAAAAAAAATACAGATAAAAATAATGCTAAATAAAATCATACAGAAACACTGAATAGTTGAGGTCAAAAGGGGCCTCTAGAGATTGTCTAGTCCTGCTGCAAACAGGGCGAACTAGAGACAGTAGCTCAGGGCTTTGCATTTCCAAGATGGAGATTTCACAGCCTTTCTGGGCAGCCTGCTCCAATGTTTGACAGCTCTCACAACAAAAAAGATTTTTCTTTTGTTTCATCAGATTTTCCCATATTTCAGTTTGTGTCCATTGCCTCTTGTCCCATCACTGGGCACCACTGCTGGCTCCAAATGTCTTACTCCTTCCCATCAGGTATTTATGTACCCTGGTAAGGTCCCCCCTGACCTTGCTGTTCTCCAGACTAAACAGTTTAAGTCCTCTTAGCCTCTCATATGAAAGATGCTCCAACCCCCTTCATCATCTTTGTGGCCCTTCACTGGATTTGCTGCAAGTTACTGTCTGTCTCAGTACAATTGCAATCTTATCACTTAATCTAAAGAAACCAAATTATTACACAGGCTTACTTGCACTGAGGATGGTGCAAGTTTTTCCACTGACTTCAAACAGAACTAGACCTCTGCTAGATAGATGATTCTATGTAAAAGATGATTTTATCTTTACTGTATATGCCCATGATGGCCACAAGAATATTTCAATATAAAAACAGTTATATTCATTTGATATAGCATTTAGACAATAAAAAACTTTTCTCACACTATATCTGAAACCTTTAACTTGCAGTTATAGAGAAACCAGACTACAGTTAGCCACTCCTGTAATTCTACAGCTTTACATTTTGAAATGAACAACCACTCCAGAAACTCTCCACATAATATTATTGCTGCTGTAGAAGAACAGTCTATTATACTTAATTTTTATATTTTATGCAAAGATAAATGCACATTACATCAAATATATTTAAGTGTCAGACTTGACTTTTAAGTTTTTCCCACTTCTCCGCTCCTTCTTGAAAAAGCCAAAGAACATTTGGCAAAAGCAAAGATTCTGCATTCCACATCTCATGCCTTTTAGCTGTTGCTACAATTTTAATTATTCAAAACTCAATGGGCTTTAATAAAATCTGACTAGGTAATTAATAGTCTAAAGCATACAGTGTGAGCTACTGAAAGGAATGTTCTACACAAATTCCCTCATATCATAGAAAAGACTCATGCAGTGCAGTGTATTTCTCCATAGGTAAAAAAAAAATATCCCATGATCTTAACAGCTTTTTTAAACCTATCTGCAATTAACCAAACTTAACACATTCAATTGTTTAAAAAGTTCATTTTTCTATGAGTTTCAGTTCAGACACATTCACTGGTGTGTATTGTAGCAAAACCAAGGAAAGAGTATTATAGTAGAGGTGTAAGAAATGTTTATATCAACACCAAAGCACAACTCTAAACTATTATTTTACTGATATATTCAAGAAGGACTAAGATAACATTACAGTATTATGTTTAAATTTCATATTTTAGTTACATTTTTGTCATTCAGACATACATATGTTTATATACATATATTTATATTCTAAGATCTACATGATGGTGCAAATGTTTTCTCGAGATCTGCACATGAAAGGGATTCTCCAACCATGCCAATTAGAATCAGTCTAATGTTGTGGCTTGTTCAAGCCAGGGAGAGGACAGAGGCTGAGCAGGCTAAGGGTCTTAGTGCTATTACGTCCCATTGGTCCTGTGGTAAGTAAATAAATAAATAACCCTACAATCAAGAGCATTAATTTTCAGAGTTCCACATGATGATTTTATAGAGAAGGGCCAGAAAAGCACAGGCCACAAAAGACGGTACGGTGTGCTTTTACAACTGGGAAATCTTTCTCCATACCAGTGAGAACACAGACTGTTTTCTCTGAACTTGTTTCCTTGGACATTGTGCAGAAAAGCAGGATTTGAGTGGTAGTTTGACATGATTTGTATTTTCCCTAGAATCCTACCCGTTATCTCCTCAACACAAGCCAAAAAACATCTGCAACTTTATGTTGTTTTCATAATGTTTTATGCCAAAGCAGACAGTACTCCTGGATTCTTTTTCTGTTCCCTGACACTATAAATGGTGATAAGTAAATGAAAGTTATAAGAGGATCTGTGCTTAGGTTTTCACTTTTGCTACAAGAGTAGAGATTTTCTCAAACAGATCATATGCATATATCTGTATCTGTAGAATCTTTTATCCTGAGTTTTAGGATAAAATTTACACTATCAGTTTTAAGTTGGATGTTACAATATTTTGATGCAATATCAGGCTTTTACAGGTAGTGAATTTTAAATATATAAGCAATAAGTAATTTGCTTGCGAGTACCAAAGAGTTCAAGGATGGAATGGAGATTCAAAACTAGATTTATAGCCATTATATCTTACTCTGTCCATTGTCCATAAGGCAAATGCATGAGAATCCTTGTTACTAAGAATCATAATGTATAACAGTGTAAATGAAGACCATTACTCTATCTTGGTCTTCTTATTATGGGCTTCATGAAGCCTTCAGCTTGTATTGAGGCTAGATGAGGCAAACACATAAGGAGCCAGAGTCTGCCCTACATGAAGTCAGATTAAGCTTTCAGTCCTCTGATAACACACATTTCTCTCTTGAATGTAGCGTTTTGAAGTACTGATACAAAATGTACTATTTTTACTATTTTTAATAAAGGATTGCCATCAGTAAGGAGAGGTCTTTACATCTAGGAAATTTTAACAGTGATTTTTAACAAGAGAAAAAAAAGTTTAAAAATAACTTAATTACACAAGAAAAGTAAAATTTACTGTGCCAAAAATTAACATACTGTACAGTAACAATTTTAACTCAGTGAGAGCTTAGCATGCGTACTAAAGTTTAAAAAAAGTCACTACTGAAAACCAGTCATCTCTGGTATGACACATGGCAACAAAGTAATAAAAACCCAACTATACAAAACTTAAGTGAGAAGAAAAAAAATTCCTACTAGAAAAGGAAAGCAAGCAGACTCAACATTTAACTTGAGCTTCTATTGGACTTACAAGTCCAACAAAAGTGATGAAAACTAACGATTCTGCAGCCCATCAGCTGCAGATTCAGATTGTAGAGTATATTCTCCAGAAACATTAACACAACTATCACAGCCCTACCACATCAGGAGAGGTGAGTGAGAAGAAAGGGGCACAACCAGGTGAAAAGAGAAAGGAGTTTGATGACAGCATGATGTCAAGCACTTCTTTCTCAAAAACACACACACCACCTACAGAAAGGTTGCCAAAGCTAATTGTGAATGTGCTCTCTGATGTTCTTGTAGTTTTTGGATAGTTCTGAGTCCTCAAGCCTCAGGAAGCCCAGCAGTGAAGAAAATAGTGAGGTATTTTTAATGCAGAACAGTGTCACACATTTGTACATTCTCAGCAGTATCTGAGCTACGTTTCTCACGCAGTCATTGCCCAGTTTATGACACAGAGGCTGTGCTATTGATTTGTGCTCCACTTCAAAGTATGTGTGCAAGCAGAAAACAAAACTTTATTTTTCTTAAAAGAAAAATCACCAAATCCAAGAACAGGGATGATTTTCCATTTTTATGATCAGTGACAAAGTGAATACTGATATGAATTAACAACCCAAACTTAATTTACTAGAGGATATAGCAAGACCCTAAATAATGAAGTAATATTTTCATCATGATCATGTTTTATAAGGCCAACAATTACAACTACAAAACTGTAAGAGTTTTAGCATTTGCTGAAAATGCAGTTAGGTGAAACTGATTTATCTGTAAAAAACCTTGCTACACAGACAACGTGCATGCAGATTCATTTGGCACTCAGCTATGACAAACTAATTGGTCAATGAAATTGACGTGTGTGCACCAGAGTGAGAGAAAACAACTTACAAAAACTTCCTCAGGAAAGCACAAGACTAAGCAAGGGAGCAAAACTACTCTAAAATAGCAGCCAATGTTGTTTATAAGCCACTGCTTACCAAATGCAAGTTATGTTGCTCCTAGTTTGCCAGAAGTGGTATAACTCAGTAGTGCAGAACAACTGCTTAATTAAACTTTTCAACACACTACACAACCAAAAACATTACCAGCAAATGCAATTTTTGATTACATGAGAAGAAAAAAGCAAAAATTGAAAATATATTTTAAAATGTATTTTCACAATATATAACATAAACATCTTTGATGAGCAGGAGCCTGCTGACTCTACCAAATACGTAAATGAACTTCTGTCAATGTCTGTTATATTGTTCCATCAGTAATTGTGATAACACAATTTTACATTGAGAAGCTAAATGTTTATTTTATTTTTTTAAAAAACAAATTAAACAACAACCTTGCTAAAAGCATAACAAACTAAAAAAACCCCAACAAGTGAAATCACTGACTTGAGAAAACCTGAAATAACCTCTAATATGCTATCCCTAGTCTGTGTGTTAAAAGCTAAAGGATGTACATCTATACACACAAAATAAAGCTATCACTGCTGTGTAGACTGCAGAATATTTTCAGTTATTTTTCCTCATCCTTGGAAACATGCATTACTCAATACAGTAACATCCTGAAATTTTATAACATTTTAGATTTCTTTGAAATGAAAAGTCCATTTTACTGTTTTTTAATTAAATCTATTTCTCCAAAAGGTCTTTAAAGGCTCTACAAACTACCCTGCATTTTATTATTGCTGACAGTTATCTAAACCACGCTTGAATGCCCTCGTTATCCTTTAGTGCACAATTGAAAGATCATATGCTAAAAAGACTTCTGCTTTCTCTTCTTCTAGCCCTGTAATTAAGGCATTTTAATACATTTCTTCATAGTCATTAAGAGAGCACAATGTTAAAAATTAATGAAATGACACAATTTTGAGTTTAACAACCATAAATACATACAACATAAATTTGTCTCAATTGTAGATATGAAAAAAAGCCTTCCTGAAATCACATGATGAGATTACCGAATTGTCAAGATTTTGCTTTTGCTGTCTAAGGGTATTTAAGTGATGTATGGTAGCCTGACAGTACTACAGTGTTGTTACATACCCTACAAGAGAGGTAAACATTTCTGTCAAACATTCAAATTCCATTGGTTTTTAGTTTTTTTTGTTTTGTTTACCTTATATATATACCTATAAAAAAGTGGTAATGCTGGATGCTGCTGATACGGGGGAGGAAAGCAAGAAGCAGCAAGACAAAGACATACGAAGGGAAAAATGATCACAAGCCAATTGTAAAAACCTGACACATAATGTAAAATACCACTATAATCACACCTATTTATAGCAGCACTTTAATAATGCTTATGATAGAAAAAACACAAAGATTTTCTTAATTTGGATTTTTTTTCTAAGAAACAGAGCTCACTATATTACTCTACCACACATTTTTGCAACATTTTTTTTTTTTACACTGTGAAGAGAATTCAATGTTTCTAACTACATAATTACTATTTCTATATACATCAATTAAATAGGGTGCAAATGTACTATAGCCACATTATTACTGAGTATTTCCAAAAGGTATTACTAATGAGCACATTATACAGATTATCTTTAAAAACTAAGACAAGTTTTTTGGGGTATAAGTTCTTTATGCTTTCTCAATTAAATGCTGAAAAGACACAGTGCAACATAAAGCAAGAAGATTATATATTTTTTTTTCTTTAAGATAGAAAAAAAAAAAAGTTGCTCTCAAGAAAATTTTTTAGGGTTGTCAGACTGTTATATTATAAACAACCTTATTAGTCCTTTATAATTACAATAGGTACCGCTGGACAAGATCGAGCAGACATGACAAATGCTTCTGACTTCTTTTTAAATCGAACCTGGAAGGTCATCGCTGAACAAACAGAATGCTATACAACTGGGGCCATAAATTGTGAAAGCTTAAAAAAAAGGTAAGTTCTTTTGATATTAAAAATTCAAATTATTCTGTTCAGGCTTTTCTGTATAAAATCAAGAAATAGTTTTTAAAATATAAGTAGCTAAAAAAAAAGAAATGTTTACAAACTTCATTATCACACTTTTTTCTAGTATTTATGCAATGTGTTTAAAGTAGTTGCTTTATTTTACAAATATGCTCTTAAAGATAATTCCCTAATGAGAATTTACCCATGTCTGCATTTACTGTTTTTTTTTCCAGAATTATGATGAAACTGTGGACAGTTAAAAAAATCAGTCTCAAATCTGAGGGACTTGCTTTCTGTTATCCTCAAATCAAACGAGTTCAAGGGTAACATACTACTGTGGATTTTTCCCAACATTTTTATTTTGTTTTAGGATCATTTAACAGAACTGGTAGTTTTGGATTAAATTTAATTTGTATGGAGATAAACAGTAACTTAAGTGACTGGAACTGGAAGCCAATTGATGGATCTCGCTTTTAAATCTCATATTTCAGTTTGGAGAGGAAATGTAAGGATTGAATTAGAAAGCTGTAAACTCTTGATGAGAATTGGTGGTATAAAACAAAAGAAAATGAAACCTTCAGTTATTTTTTCTTATAGTTAGGCTGAGTGAAATTGTAAATCAACAAAAGATTTGGATAGCACTCAAATCAACAGCTTTACCTAATAAAAGTTCTAACAGAGCACTGAGCATACCATTTGAAACAAATACGAAATAAATATGAAATATGAATAACTTTAAAAAGAACCATATGAGAAGCAAACCAGTAAAATCACCAAAATTCAAGCAAAGGAAATTTGAACTGAAATGTATGATGGGCAATTAAGTACCTATTTTGACAATTCTAAGTGGTCAAGTTTTTAAAGTATGACACAGAAACCTTAACCTATCTATATATGAGTGATAAATGAGGCATTTTGTGTCATTACATTCCCATAAATCACTTTCTTTAACTGCTGATGGCTTTTATCAGGTCTAACCTTTTCAAGCTTCTATCAGAGTGCTAACATTTTCAACTTTGACATGTACGCAGTTTACAAATTCTGCAGCTGATTAACTCTGGACAGAAGCTCACTGCCATCATTGTCTTCTTCAAGTTGGGTTACAGCTTCAGTGTCTCAAAAACTCAAATGCATCCTTCATATGTCAGAAAACCTCACTTAATGTATTGTGCTGTGTTACAAAGGAAGATATTTCTCCTTTTGAAACAAATAAATGGGAATATACTTACAAAATTACTTTTCTACAGAGAGCCTGAAATATGTATATTTCATTATTTTAAAATCAAGTAAATGGCACATTCCAAATAAAGAGATATAACAGGAGGTGTGATCAATTTTACATGACTGTAATTTAAACAAACTTGAGATCAAACCAACTTGATTATATGAAAAATGTTGTAGTCAAGTCTCTGAGGTAAAGCAAAATACAAAGTCAAAGAGCCTCTATATATTGCAGTATATTACAAAGATGATATTACGAAAAATACAGCAATTATAAGCTGATCATGATCGTGGGCCCTTAAATAATTTTGTGGGATCTCTCGCTAAATTCCTCTCTGAATATTTTGCAAATTTCAAAGATTGTATTTCAGCATTACAGCACAAAATTGAACACAAAACGAATTTAACCATGATAAAGTCAGAACACAATAAATGCAACAGCAGAAAAGAAATACAGGAAATCACATTTTATCATGCATAAGTGAATCCAAAGATTTCAAGAAATACTTGCTTTCTGTAGGAACTAAAATTAAATTACATATTTGCATGACACTCAATTTTTGCTACAAATAGCTGATAAAATAGTTGATAAAAACCCATCTAGGTATGTGTCTTCAGAAATATTTTAACTTACTGTACTATACCCACAACAAGAAGCCAGCAACAGAGCAGTTCTTTCTGCCTTAGTAGCATCAAGATATAGTAAGAATGGTAGTAAAGCTTTAGTCTAAACACCTGCATTTTCACTATTTTTTAAATTTAAAAATGTGCAGAACATAATTTAATTCAGATGTATTTAATCTATTGAAACAAGCAGTGAAACAATCAGAGAAATGCATTTACAAGATGTAATTGATCTAGACACTGAAACAAAGCTCAAGTTTAAAGAGATACTGTCTTTAACAATATCAGTCAGACTGAAGAAATTTTCACGTTGGTTGTGTGACCACTGGAAGCCTGGTACTTCACATGGTATTAGTTTTGATAAGAGCTAACTAGACATCAGACCTAAATAATGAAACCTGAAGAGACAAGCTTGGACCATGCAAAAAGGAATGTCTACAGAGGGTCTCGTGCCATTGACTGTCTGTTGTTGATAAACAACAAATCTTAGAAAAGCAGTGGATGAAGGATAATTTTTTTCAGCATCACAGCTAAACCAGTCTTGTAATGTCAATATTTAAGGCCTATCCATGAAAAATTAAAAAGTTCTTTATTTCACTAATAATGTTACACATCAGAAAAGCTGATGCAGTTACGCCTTGACAATTCAGATGTAAATCTCGGATTCTCTGTAAGTATTCATGACAAAGGCATTTTTATCATTTTAAACAAAAGGATATGATTTCTCAATGTTCATATCAAAGACTAGTGATGGATGAGAGCATGCTAACCAAATAACAAATTAGAAGTAACACAGATGCTTGCTATTTTGATTAGGAGAGGGAAATGAAGATCTCCTTCATAAATTAAGACATAAACATTCCAAAATTATGCACACAAATATATACACAGGTTTGTATAACACACTGTGCATGCATAG
This sequence comes from Caprimulgus europaeus, assembly GCA_907165065.1. Next base: position 33,730,375 of record OU015532.1, on the reverse strand, counting down.
GAGCCTGGTATGTTCTCAAGTAGACATGCTACAAATACTAACTAGAATAACTGCTAAATTACTTCAGGTCAGAAAAGCCACGTATAGTAAAGAAAATCAAACACGGGCTTTGATCAATTCTAGTTAATTGCTTATGAATTTATATATTCAGAAGCAATTTTAGCTTTTTTATATGAAAACTCCCCAAGTAATGAGAGAATCATTTAACCTGTTTGTTTTTGTTTTTAAAATTTGTTTCCTACTGCCTTAGTTCTTGGTTTAAATTATGCTTATGTGAAATTATGCTTATGTAATTTAAAATTTCATAAAATCAATGTAAACTACTGAAAACAAAAATGTAGACTGTTTATGTGGAATGCAATATTGGAAGGCAGGTGGAGCTTCAGAACCAAATTTTTATTGTAAGTTTTTACATTTTTGATACTCAAGTCATCTTATTTCAGTATCATGCTTTATATGTAGCTAAAATGTATCAAGCTAATTATGCATATTTAAAAAGAACTCTTAAACATCAATAACTTTTCTTATTAAGCATGAAAATCACAACTGCTCTCAATAACAAAGCCAAAACTATGTTAAATGTTTAGATCCGTATGCAGTGCAAGGTCCAGTGAAGCCAAATGATACTTTTGCAAAGTACTTGTCAAATGTTGGTAACATCCAACTCCTCGAAATCCATTTTCCTCTTTCTCCTTTAACCAGGTAGTAACTATAAAGCAGATCCCTCCGATACCTTTTCCATTAAAATTCTGCAATGAGTGAACGACTTTTCAACAGCTTTAAGAAAATACTCTTGTCACTGTAGTTCTGAACAGAAAAAGAAAAGCCACTTTGCTAACTGAAGAACTATTCACAAAATGTACTTGTTTATACCTTGCTGTAGTTATGAAACCCACAAATAAAATATTAAAAAATGAAAATATACTGTAATCCAGAATAACTGCATTTTTTAAAAAAACAAGTCTCCTACATACAGTTTTCAAGAATTTGCAAGAAGGAATATTTTATAATCTATAGAAAAGTATGTAATTGAATAGAAATTGGTGATACTGAGCGGGAAAAAAACATATTTGAACTAAAAATATACTTAATGCAAAAATATTTTTATCATTGTTAAAATAATTTTAACCTGACCTTTTGAGCAGAAATGTATTTAAAGAATTATATAATGTCTGTTCGAAGTGTAGTGTTTAAAAAAATACACTGAGACCAACAATCATTTTGCTCTGCTACTCAGAAGCCCTAGTAAGACACATCTAATGATGTGCTTAATGCAACTTATCCAAATACCCCGAGTGCCCCCTTTAATGCAAGATCAGCATGCTGGGAAAGCAGATTCTTGTGCTCTGGAAACACAAATCCATATTGTACAATCTCCCAGAATAAACATGTGGGCAGTTTCGATATATACTTTTCAGTCTCATCTTTAATCAAGAGAAACTGCTCTCACAGAGGCTGAATGGGAACTTGGGACTCCACAGTGACACTGTATTTCTTTTTGACTAAGCCAAGATTTCCTACACACAAGGAATTTGTGCAACTGTGTGCAAATGTGACAGCTGTCCATTAACTGCCCAGGGACTACTGAATTTACTCACTTTATACCTAAAGTTTCTCTGAGATTGTGCACTAACCTCACCAGCCTCATGTTTTTATATACTTTATGTACTGTGAGTCCTATCTGTAATCAGCTATTGACATTATTTACTTTTTGTCCTATATTCATACAAATAGTTTTATATTCTACATATAGTAGTTTATCATCTAATATACTAAAGGCTGCTTACGACACAACTAAATTCCTCCACCTCTTGGACCTTTTTTGAAAAATTTACTGGATGCTCAATATATATAATATTCAATAGCATGTGAGAATAATTTTTATGCAACTCTGATAGTTAGAAAGATAGATAACTCAATTATTAGATCATCTATCAAAATATTCAGATGTATAAGAGGCTACTAAAAAGATTGATGACTGAGAAAGTCCACTGATTCTCTAGCCATCATATTCACACATTTGGCTAGACAACATTTTTCGCTGCCTTCACAAGCAAGCTTCATTACCCATCACTCCACTGAAAAGAGTTTATTATGAGGCTGCCATCTTGGCAAGACTATTATTTAGATGATAAATGTTGGGGGAAAAAGTGTGTCTAGATTTTTTTTTTAAGATGAGCTTTTTGACAGATAAAACAAACAGCAGCTACATTTCTAATTAACTTAAATTTGGCATATACAAATACAGGTCAGTAAAGCTATGATATGCTGCTAGATTATCTTCTGTCTGAATCTTGCCCTTTAATTTGTAAAATGTAAATTAACTAATTAGAAGAAAAGCAGCATTATTTGTGACAAAATGCTTCTTCTACTTCTTTGCTTTGTGACATTTATGATCAACCGTAGTCCTTCATTCTAACTTCTAATAGATGGATAATTATGCTCATAGTAATTTATTAGGGTTTTAGTATTTTACACCAAATGAAAACTTCAGATTTCTTATGGCAAGGAAGCACAACAGACTGCAACATGCAGCTAAATTACATACTTGCCAGGCTCATTTTATTTGCAGTATTATGCTGTTTACCTGTGTATGTCACATGAATATAGGTATGAAGGTACCACTTTCAATATTCAAGTACCTGACTCAAAGGAAAATCTCTATTAGTATTCTTAAAATCTCCTCAAAATTTCTGTATCCTTTCTGTGTGTGATGCACGGTAATAATAATAATATACTTAATGCTTTGTTCATTAGAACAAAGAGTTAAATTCTACTTTATACTCCTACTTCCCTCCTCAGCTGTCATTTGAAATGGATTAGTGTAGCAAATATAGAATTACATGAAAAAAGGGGGAGTTGGTCATTCTTGAGTTTTAGCCCAGCAACTTGACCTTGTTAAATGAAAAATACATGATATCATAGTTTACAGGAAGGGATTCTTTTCGCTTTGGTTTGGTTTTAACTATTACTACGTAGATAAAGACTCAACACTAAGAAATACATTGAAAATGTCAGATGTAAATGTCAATTAAAAATTACAAGGAATTCTGAAAGGTAAGGTCTGTGGGGGGTTGACATTCTTTGACATAGTGGAGTGTCTGCAACCAGGCCTTTGGCAAGCATAGCAGGATCTATGCTGTCAGCTCTTATCGTACATAAACTTAGATGCTTGTCTAATCTGAATGAGAAATACCAAGAAAATTGGAGCTGAAGCCTTGCAGTAATGTGGATGGAAGCTGAAAATGCTCTATCCGCACTACATGACTCTCCCGTGACACGATAATATTTAAGACAGTACAGAAAAATATAAGGAAAAAAATAATTTAAACAAAGCTATGTAGTGCTTAATTTACTACTTTTTAAGCTGAGAATGTAACAGTCTAACAGTGAAGGCTTGAGAAATAGAATTAAATTATAATGAAAATAAAAATTTCATGTCCATATTAAATATATTATCTAAGGCGAACAACGCATGAAAATATATACTCAATTAATACCAATCATTCAAATGTAAATGCTAATATGAATATGTTATGGTCTGTTTTTCTTTTCTTTGACAAAAAATAGTTTTGATACAAAATAAAACAACCTACAATGCTCAGACAAATAATTAACATTACAGCAAGGCTAGGCATGATCTGTGGTCTCAGTGGAAAATGTCTTCAAGCTCTTGTTATTCAATCATGTTGTTAAAGAGAGGATGACTAGTAAAATCTAAAAACATTATTTTTAAGCTAAAGTAAAATAAAACTACTTTTCATAAACTATATGCTGACTTTTATACTGTTCATGTGTCATTAAATAAAGATGCCAAATGCTGTTGGAAATAAGCTAAACGTATCTAGAACATTTGTGAAGTGCAGAGGTATGCCTATATGTGTGTGTGTGTCAGTGTACACATATATCTATTTATCTCGCCAGAGAACACAGAATTTTATAATCTTCACAAATTAAACTATTGAATCAGTAAATTAGTAGAAAATGGTTCTCTTCACTGCTTTTGATTCTCTTGTCTATAAACAAATGTAGCTTAGTGCTACTAAAGTTAGAAAGTTGGCATGGCAATTTTTTAGAGTGAATGATTTTTGAAGAAACTTATCTATATATAGTCACAAACTGCAAAAATAATAATAAACTCTCTCTTCTATCTACATCCATTTTTGTTTAAGATTAATTTATTAATTCAAGTGGAGCCAAGAAGGAGAGAAAAAGGAGCAGTGCAAAACCCAGCATGTGTGAAAATCTACAAGCTTTAGATAGCTAAACAAACCCTAAGTCCCTCTGTGTTGCAGTAAGGTCAAAACCTTTCAGCATTGTACCAGTGTGTCAAAATATGTCAACAAACCATCATACTGCAAGAAGAAGAATGACCTTTCAGTTCTCTATGTTTGGGCTGCCAATGAAGCTTTGGATACTGGGTATGCATGAACAGTTTTCCTAGCCACTTGACAAATGCAACTCCCAAGGTTTCCTCCAAGTCAAGTTGTTATACCACGGGCTTTCAATTCACCAGTACAACTTTTTAAACCATTTTCAATTGGAGAATATTGATCTAGTTATAGAACAGACATCCATAAACTCACAGCATAACTCCCTCTGCCCCTACCACCTAAAACCATACAATTATTACTTAAACAGTCTTCACAGTAACATGTCAACCTATTTTAAACAGCTGAACAGAAAAAAAAAAGTATATTGTTCTGATGCTTTGATTCAGTCTTTGCTCACACATGATTCACCCTTATAGTCAACTGCAAATGAATTTGATCCAAACACCATTCTCAAAAACCCCTAAGAACACATCGTCTGTGTTTCTGACTGAAATACAATATACAATCCTTTATATTTTTTTCTGTTTGCATTTATCTGAAACACCTTTTTTAATCTACAGGACTCTGATAATTTTACTATGAATGTTAGTTATAAACTGAAGACTCAGGATCACACATAATAAATTAACACCACATTTAATCATGAATGTAGGCTTCCAAAAAGTGTGGTGATTATTTTAAAATTATTTATGGGAAACTTGCTTTTATTTATTCTTTCAAAAAAGCAGAAGCAGAGTACTAACAGCATTTAGAATACAAGTAAATGGGTGAAGAAATTTAGTACAGAGATGACTTACCATTCTTATTCAAAGAGAAGATGAAATGCATCTCTTTCACCATGTGAAATTACATTTAGTTTAATATCAGTGTCAAATATGACATTTTCCTATGGTCTTGCTCACATATAGTAAAGTTTCTTTAGCTAATAACGGTGTCAGGCTTTCTCCTGGGACTCTCTAGAAATTACATTCCAGAATGCACATATGCCTTAGCCAGGCTTGCAGAAGACACAAAATGTAAATTGCTGTATTTGAGTTTATGTCTTCTTACAGCAAGTCACTGACAGCGCACCCTCTAATTACTACTTGAACTGTGTATTGCTGATCTCTATATGCCTCTCAGAAAACAGCAATCAGATTATCCACTATGACTAACAGACTTTTGCAGACAGGACTCCAAGTTTAAGGTAGAAAAAATTATAAAATTAGACATTTTGGGAAAAAAAAAAAAGGAACAGAAGCATTCATTTAAACCCTAAAATAATTTACAGCATGTTCTCAGACCCTGTTTTAAAGTACAATCTGTGTTACTTCCTGTTCATGTTCTCCAAATTACCTCTGGTCACACAGACTATTCAAGAATTTTTTACCCTCATGGTGACAAGAAATACACCAATGTAGGCCAGTGAACAATGAAAATGTGGTATCTACCACATGTGCACAAAGCAATTATATTTTGCACATGCAGTTGTCTTGTTTACCCAGTGGCAGTGAAAGCTATAGCCTGCTCAGTGGATGCTACCACGTTGGAGGAACAAGGGAAGGGATTCTGTAAGTACATGAATAATTTTATAGTAAATTTGTTCAGTATATAAAATAGCTTTTTCTAAAACATCACTCTGCAAAATCAGTCTGGGAACATGCAAGACCAAACTTGCCTTTTCTCATTTCTTTATTATTGAAAATTCTCAATATCTAAACAGCATCTTAAATTACAACTGTGCAAACCCACTGACAAGGTACACTTTGTACATTTTTAATGTGAAGCTTAATTTGAAGATGAGGTTGCAGTGCAGCACTGCAACTGAAAATTGCTTAACAATACCATTGATGTATGAGCCATAAAAAACCTTGCTAAGCTGTCCCTGCAGAACTCAAGAGTAATAAAAAGGTGTTCTTTTGCACTGAGGTGAACAGACATGGTTGACTGCATCTAGGGAGCTGTTCTGTTAAATGAGAAAGTGCCATTTCTTCCCTGTCAGTACAGACCAATTTAAGACACTCACAGATTTAGTTAGCACAAAGTACAGGATTTAATGAAATACACACATAACAACAAACAAGCCACAGCTATGTTTAAAGCTTTCAGTCGGGTGGTGTGCAGAATTAAACTTACATCTGTGACAGATGCAGGAAAATAACCCAGAAACTTCAGTTTCACTTCTACTTTTCAGACAAAAAAAAACCGAAAAAGGAGCTGTATGGGAAAGGTTTAAAGCCTCTCACCTTCAGTCCTCTCAAAGTATCTAGATATGTATTTCTATCCACATCTAACAGGTGATGTTACAGGTTTTCTTTCCAATTTCAATTCTGCTTTATGTTTAACCAACAGATCAGGTTTAAAAAACCCTAAGCTATCAACTGAGCGTCACGATATCTCTGTTGTGAACTGATGCTGCTTCTCCAAATGATTCCTCCTTCAAGAACAAAGGAGACACACCGGTGCAGTGAATTGACTGGGAAGTTGGTTCTCACTTGAGAGGTCCTTCATAGACTGATTAAATCATACAAAATTGATTCACAGTTTGTGCAGCTACATCTGTGTCTTTTCATATCAATAGTTTCAGAGTGCAACGAAAGTTAACTGTCTAACCTACATGCAACCTAATCTGTCAACAAGTGTTCGTTAATCCCACTGTCATTATATTAGAATAAACTGCAGTAACTCAGAACTCATTTCACAATGTTGTGATACTGTTAGTTTGGCCAAGCAGTACCAAAATTAAAACAGGACTTGTTCTTTAAAAACCCCCCTCAGAAATCTGCCTAATTTCCATAGTTAACTTATCACCAAATTCTGGATTTAAGGAGTAACAAATCTCACTAAGGAGATTTCTAGTTTTCTTTATAGGAATATAAAGTCACTATATTTAAGAATCAACAATTTTTGCAGTCATTTTTGATATGAACAGCTGTAACAGAACATTTGTCAAAATCTCAAAACTACTTCCATAACAGTCTTATTAATCCACATGTCAATTCAGTCTAGCTTTTGCAACATTAAAGGTACTTGACTAACAGCTCAGTGAGAGATGTTATTCCATTTTTGAAGTTGTAATATTAATTACTACATGATAAAATGAAAATGAAGCTAGCTATGCTTTCGTTTCCTGATAAAAGCATAAGAGAAGTTTCTTTCAGAAATGTCAGATTCAAATGGTACACAATATTCTCAAATGTTTACACATTTTATAGCTCAAATCAAAATATGGACAGACATTTTGCTCAGCACAAAAAAAGACAGAAACTACAACTTCAACTTTACAATGGCAATTTTATTGCAAACAACAAATAGATCAGTGCCTTCATCCTACTTTACTACTCAACTTTCACCTCATCTCAACTTAGTATCATTATGCTCATGTTATCTATTTAAAATTCATCTGTTGGAACTCCTTTTCTCTGACACCATCATGCATCCCTTCAAAAACATCCTTTCTGCTCAGAAAATATTCCAGCCTGTATATCTAATAGTATCCTCCTAGCCTGAGCTGCTCCATCTCTTATTTACACTGGTGTGCAAGTTCAGCACCATTTGCATTAGCAACTTTTCAGCCACTCCCACCATTTGCCTAGATATTGGATATACTAATGTTTTTATATCTTGTACTCTGGTTATATTTCACAAATTCTTTTCTACAACTTTCCTGTAATACAGTATCTTCATCCAACACCTGACAGTCTCCCTGAGGTTCCCATTACCTCAGTTCAAGTTTTCCAAGTCACTACTTTCTGGGATTGTCAAATAAGAGCAGGTCCTTCTCATGTCAATCAATGTCAGCAGAATGTTGCTGCAGAGCATAATTCCAAACTCTGATGATGTTATTCTCAAGATCTGGTTTCCCTTTCTCTGCTGCCTCCTATAGAATCTGCTTTTAAGGTATTTCCCAAGCTAAGGCTAACTATTTTCACCTTGACATTTGCCATATTCAGCTGAAATACTAATGGTCACCAGACTAGACTCTGATGTTGGCACATACTGTTTATTTGTTGCATGTTCACACGTTTGTGCCATCTTCTCCACTATCTCTCAGATTCTGTTGATGCTCTCTTGTGAACACTGAGCAGACTTCTAAATTTACGCTTTAAAAAATCCTTTATTAAAACTTTCATTTACCTCACTTACTCACTACCTTGCTTAGGGTTTCACATACAAAAATGGAATTGAATATGAAGTATCTTGAATACTCCAGGATGTTTTTTTTGAAATAAAAATACTCCAGTGAGGAGGATTCTAGTACCACAGAAAGATACGTAAATATATACAATAACGACCTTTGTAAGAATAAAGCAGAACTATTTTAATCACCTTTAAAATAAAAGATCTTTATATCAATACCATCAACATGTTCAAAGATTCTGTCCCACATAACTTATTTCCCTCCTTATGTTTCAGCAAATACCCGCTATATTTTTTAGCTGGAAGCTAATTGTTATTACTGTTTAAAACTTAGATAACATTAAAAAAAACTTTATTAAAAAAACAAAAGAGTGAAACAGTATTGTCCTAGATACAATGACAATAGGCAATAAAGTACTTTACACACAAAGCCCACTTGTTAGACTCTGAAGATTTTGTAACAAATCTGGTACCTTGCAGGCATTACAAAACCTTATAGCAAAATCTCCCTAGTAAAATATTCCTTCAAAGTCAGGTACTAAAAAAATGGATATATAACTTCTGTACCAAAGTAATTTACTCTGCCATCTAGCATCACTGTAAAATCACCATATTTATCTGTGGCATGTTAACAATTATGATGTGAATTTTTCACAAATATTTCAGCATTCCAATTTGACATACTAATTAATGACATTCAAAATGCCAGATTAGTAACATGAATTTTGTTCACATAGCTTAATACAACATTCACTGGTATGTTTTCCAGTAGCTTCTTTTAAAAATGCAGTCCTATTTAACTATAAGGAAAAAGAACAGAAATGTACCTGTTCCAGTAGCTCCAAAACTGGTCCTGCAAGTAGGCTTGGTGGCTACTTTCATCACCAAACGAGGCTTTGCTTTCAATCCAGTGAATGATGTGTCCTTCAACAGCTAGGGTGACAGCAGAAAACAAAATGAACTCTGAAAATTGGACTCAACACCCTGTAAGAATGTGTTTGGGAAAATCCTATTGACCAGTTTACCACATAATTCATGATTGCAACACAGTTACATATTTGTAAAAATAGCTTTCAAATATGCACATTGGATATTTTTTCAAAAAAGTATCAGAAAATATTTTAATGGATAATTATATTAATTTCAGTTTAATTACATCCTGTTCTAGATATCTGCATTTCTTCTAACATAAACGGAATGTAAAGAAAGAGACTAGACCACGGTGCAATTGCATGTTACTCTGCTGGAAAGGAGTTGTCAGATAAGGAATTGAAAACTTCTGGTGAATAACAAGAATGGTTAGCTAAGCTGCTAAAGACAGAAACTTCTCACCAATCCAGAGTGGAAGATGTGAGAATGGCAAGAAAGTTTATTATAGATATAGATCTGTTTCCTCAATCCTGCAAAATCAGTAAAGCTTCACCAGAAAGAAGTTAGGAATAAGAAGGTTTATGTTAAAAAAAATGTGATTTTGATTTTTTGTTTCTTTCAGTGCTGTGGGATTTGCTTTGGTTCACGTCTTTTCTTATTTCTTGCAGGAGTAAATTTCTAATGTTAAAAAAATTATCTTTTCTTAGTAAAAGGGAAGACCTCTTTGAAGCTGACAACCTAATTTTGCAGGAGAAACCATGCGAATCACTCTGGAAGATCATTCTTTCTCCAAAACATAATACGGGTATCATCATTGAGGTCTTTATTTTGAGTTCCCTATGACACCCACAGCCATGTCTTAGCCTAAGTCTGACCTGTGATAAGGTACTTCAAGGGCACACAGACCCACAAACACAACACAGAAAGATTAGAAGAGGCTACAGCAGCACATGATTGACCACAGGCTGTAAAATTACTTGGGAAATCTGGGCAAACACCTCACCAGATGAAGCTCAATATGCCACCACTACCCTGCTGTCAGTAACCAAGTTAACTTGTGTAGGCCTATACTACTACATCCTCTCCCCACCCTCAAAACCTCTAGACCTCGGGAGATAGAATAGCTGAGGTATAAACCGTGTAGTCAGTTGAGAAGTAACTTCTAAGAAACATTTGCCTTTCCTAGCAACGTATTGAGTCATGAAGAAGAGAATGCAAGGACTGCCATACATCAGTTCAGATTGGACAACAGGTAGAAAACTATTTCCCGCCAATCTCGAGTGACTGAAATAATTAGAAGAACATAATGCAGTATTGCTATTCAGATTTTTAGAGACAAATCCATGCAAACAAACCAATGGCTATATTTAACCTTCTTTCTAATAGGGCAGTATCACAAACCCAAGAATTCTTTTGGTCGTTTCCCAGTTTTCATTCTCAAGCATGAAAAATTTAGCTCCATCTAGTTGCTTTTCTAGTTTCCATTTAATCAAGCTCCTGAATAGCTGGGATATGACCTTATCTGTTTCTAATGTAAAAGTGAGTATCCTAATACCAACTATATATTGTGCGTATTGTAGTCCACACTGTTTGCGTGTCTTATCAACATATCAACTATCGGAAGAGCAGGTGTTAAGAAAAGGGAGCCAGGCTCTTTTCAGTTTTGCCCAGTGACAGGACCAGAGGCAATGGGCACAAACTGAAACGTGGGAGGGTCCATCTGAACATCAGGAACCACTTTTTTACTGTGAGGGTGCCTGAGCACTACTGGCACAGGTTGCTCAGAGAGGCTGTGGAGTCTCCAACCTTGGAAATAATCAAAAGCCTTCTGCACATAGTCCCGGGTAACCAGCTCCAGGTGATTCTGCTTGAGCAGATGACCACCAGAAAGGTTCCTTGTAGCTTCAGCCATTCTGTGATTCTATAATTTCACAGTCTTCCCTGTTAGCCTTAGACTTGATAAAAAACAATCATTCCCTCAACCCCTCAAGTCCTTGGTAGCTTCCTGAGTCCCCCCAAAAATAAGAGGCATAGAAGTGAAGAAGTAGAAATTAATTGAAACCTCTTCAAGTGTGGCTTGATAAGAGTGAACTGCAGATCTTTAGGATGCCAAATCTCACTGTTTCAAATACAGAGTGCTTCAGTTGCAAAGCTATTTTTTATTTTGTACATATAACCTCTTATTAATATCACTATCATTTTCCTTTTTTTGAACTGCGATTTGGAATAAAAACACCATTGAGCTAAGAAACGTCTTTAAAGACCATTCAGAAGATTCTCATATAGATAGTTGTTTATCTATTGGAGAATAGATGATTGTGCTGAAAAATGGTATTTCAAGCACTTCTGACTAGTGAGAAATTTTACAGTACACACTCCTTACACCAGTGTACAAACCAGTTATCTCAGTAAGAATTTCAGCTGTTGTCAATATGAAGAACAAAAAGCTAGTCATGTATATGACTTTCACATGGTACTTTCAGCCTTATTTTCTATGATACGCAAAACAGTAGACATCTGCATAGACAGGTACTACATTCTGTGGAGGCAAAGCAGAAATCTTTTGGCATGAAAGTAAATTTACAAGAGGTGATTAATAATTCTTTACACATGGACAACATGGATGCTTTTTCTTCCATGGTCTAGCCACTAGGTCATCTGATGACCTTCTTACATGGCCTCCAGACTAGAAAATGTAGATGAACTTTGACATGACCTTTATACCTACTTTCATGTCTTCTTGCTTCTTGTTATGCAGGCTTTTAACAATAGGGAACTGCAGAGTTGTATTTAGAAGCAAAGTGATGGCAAAAGAATAACTGCACAATGACAAACCTTTACACAATCACCTCTAAGTATAACGGTAATACTTTTACGACTGCTTTGAAATGATTTGGGCTGGAAGTTTAAGACAACTATAAGTACTTCAGAATTCAGTTCATAAGGACAGTGGGCAGAGCAGCTTAGAGGGAGTAGGGATTCAGGGGTTGTTACTGCTGTTTGGTTTTCTTTTTTCCTTTTTGTGATAACGAGACAAAAATATGCAGAGGTCAAAGAGGAAACATTGGGTAATACTACTTATGATCAAACCTCTCTGACTCTAAGTTCTTAAAATTATGGGGTAACTACTGAAAAAAGAGACTAATTTGTAGTAAACTATAATATACTTCACTTAAGTAGCCATAATATTTTATCATGAATACTTCTACACAAAATAAAATAAGAAAAAAATCCTTTAAAAGACTTACCTACTGGCACTTCTAAAATAAAGTCTGGTGTTTTGTCATAACCCTTTGCACGAAGCTGATCTTCAGCTATACATAGAGAACAAGAACTATTGTTTATAAAAGTATTCTATTAAGTAGACAGCAGTATAATTAATTTTATTTTAAATAAGAGTGCAAGAATTACTAATGCAGTCATACATATCTTTCTTGTGCATGCAATGCTGTGTCAGATTAAATGAACCTTCATAGAAAACGTGAAGCATGGATATAAAAATGCTTCTTTGTCATCCCTGCATTTTTATGTCTTCATTATAAACATCATTAATTCAAGCTGTCATACAGTATTTTATAACCCTCAAATATTCAAAATAAAGAGGTATATTCACTGATTGAAAGAAGAGTCTCCCCACATTAGGAAGCTGTTAAGATTAATCCTACCACCACCACAAATGTAGATATACTGTAGCTGCCTTCTTGGTTTTATTTTAATGTTAGCATAATGTTGTTAAAAAAGGAATAAGAAAATCCTTCTCTTCCAGAAATTTATTAAAAGGAGAAAGAGGCCACAATTTTAGCTTCCCTTGCTTCCTGCATTCTATAGAATTTATCCAATTTCAGAACACACAAGGATTTAGAAATTCCATTAACATTAACTACACAACACTATTGCTTACAAATATTAGAGCTGAATATTTCAAGAAACCATAGTAAGAAGCGAGCAAGATAAAACTGCAAAAGACAAAAGATGCTTCCTTTAAAAAAAAAAAAAAAAAAAAAAAGAAGCCAAAGCAAGCCCTTAATATTTTCTAAACTATTGTCCTTGATTTCTGATACCATTACACCGGTATTTCTGAAACACAATTTCTCCATTAGAATTTGGAGTGACCTGGTCATTCAATTCCAGGCATGGCTTTCTGTCTTCACCCAAGCTCAACTAATGGCACTACCTAGTAACAAGTAAGGCTGTGTAGCCCCTTAACACCTACTGGGCTGTTGACATTGTCATGCATCCCATTCGCCTTTCTACATCACCTTTGATTAAAATTAATGGTCCATTCTCACTGTTGGGTAGCTTATTTCCAATCCATTTATCAGGTTAGGACAGTAGTTTCATGGCCAATGTTCAGAACCCAGTTTTAGAATACTTTGTGCGTATCCTGAAAGGTCAGCAGTTTGAGTCCAAGCAACATTTTAATGACAAGAAAAAAACATACACTCTTAGAAATAAAAATATTTTAAAAGTGCCTAAAGCAAACTTTCCTCCTCTTTCTCGCTTAAGAATGTAATTTTATGTAGTGAACTAATACTGAAAGTGGGACAGGAGTAATTTTGGAAAGTTGTACATTCACTTAAGTGTAAACTGCAATAGCTTTTTATTCTTTTTGACAGTTTTAGTGTTTCTTTTGAAATTTGAGAGTATTTCTTCACTGTAAGCATACTATATTGTAAATACAAGTCTTTGCATTGCAACACTTCATTATATCACCCAATCAGCTATTAAACTTTTCTAGGATTTGAAGACAGACTTGGTTGTTGACTATTTTTTCAAAGACTGTCAGGTGTACGGATAAAAGATTTTTAGATTAACAAAGTTCTAAATTAACAGAACCTATGAATAGTTTTATGCCATAACATAAAAATGAATTAATGTTCTAAATGATGTCTTAATCTTGATAAAAATAAAGAATAATCCAATCCAGTTTTATCCAACTCTATTTAACTGCAGCCTGCTCTTAATTGTTTAAAACAGTCCAGAAAAGATAACAGGATGTCCCAGCTTTCATTATTTAAGAATGCACAAACGACAATAGCAAGTTCAGTCTTTTCTATCACATCTAACAAATGCTAGTATCACAAATTCAGGGAAATGCACCTTAGAAAAACCCACTGAAAATCAGGACAGATGTAAACACATTTCCTGAAGGGTCAACTTGGCAGGTCTCTGAACTGGAGTTTGCATCAGCATTACCTTTAATATTCTTCAGCAGACTCTTTTTTTCAAGGATGCCTATTTAGTTTTAAGATCATTTGACACTAACACATGCCTTGAAAAAGAACGTTTTTGTTTTAAATCTGTTTCTGAATTTTTTCAGTTGGTTTCTCCTAACATTTTGTATTATGATAAACATTGGAAATATGTTAAAAAACATGTTTATTATTGATCTCAGTTGTCTATCATGTGCAGGAGCATAATTATATATTACTCTTTCTCCAAGTATTTTGAAGCTTTATAACTTTGTGGAGGAAAAAAAAAATAAAAAGAATTACAGAAACTCAAACAATCACCATAAACTTTTTCTTAAACCAAAACCTCAGTAAAAGAAAAGAAGTTCTTGCTTTTCAGCCCACGTATGTTTCACACTGGTCCAGAAGCCACAGAGGTAGCATTCTGCACCTTAAAAGATCTTTTAGCTCTTGAATGGATGAAGAGAACAACTAAACAAATGCTTGAAAGCCAGGCCATAGCAGCTTTGAGAGCTACATTTATGCATCCTCAGATTTGAAAATTACATTGAAACAGCCCTAGTAAATTATTCTACAGATTCCCCATTACTTTAGATTTCCAACAAAACTAGAGCTTCATCTTTACCATAACTTCACACTCAATCATAACCATTTAACACATCATTGTTCTTATACTAGCCTCTGGACATAACAAAGAAACCAAACATTCTTCTGTTGGTGCATGAATGAGCAGCAACTGCAAATTTAAGATTACTGCAGAAAATAGTGATCAGCTTTTGTGATTTATATCCAGACTACCACTGAGGGATGTCGTGGTGACAACCAAAGGAAGATAAGATTCCAGACAAAGGTCAGTACCTTCCCATTATAGCTAAAAGCTTTCCTAATATATTCATGGCAAGGATATATATATATATATATAAAAGATCTTATATAGAACCTAGAAATTCCTGGCATTTCAGTATGACAAGTGAAGCTGTTAGCCTGTTTTGAAAGAATGTTTCCATTGATCACTTTAATCTCAGGCAAAGTGATAGTCAAGTCTTGAGAGCTGTGTTTTTGCTGAAGAGAGGACGTGGCATATGACATGCTTCTCATGAACAGTGGATTAATAAAATGCATTAGTTCATACAGGTTTCCAATCAAATTCTTGGTGAATCTGAAGGTGTTACACTTCTGTTCTGTAGGCTTTGAAAGCTAACTGCTCTAGAAACAAACAAATTATGTCCCAGACCTAAAAAGCTGTTTCATGCTCCAAGACTATACTGAAGCAATTTATATTCCCTGTGTCTTTTGACTGTGCTTTCTTCTCCTGTAATAGATTCTTGGTTGCCCAGGTGAACACAGATCATACAAAAAACTTACTATTCTTGAGAACAGTACACTGGAATAGCACACTACATGGAAACTGCAAAAATTCTGTTCCTTTAACACATGTTAAAAAGTAATGGAACTGTGTGTACAGCAATCTAAGTCATAAACCATCTTCAGAACTGGAGTACAGTCTTAGTCATAGCCTAGCAAAGCTGGAATTTGTTGGTGTACAGGAAATACTGCCATCTCTCCTGTTTTCCTGAAGTTTTCTTCTTCTTTTGGAACTAATTTTTCATAAAGGAAAGATTTTGTTGTGAAGGGTTCAGCACGGTTAATCTTGCAGATACTTAGGAAAAGCTTTTTGGTTTTTTAAGAAAAAAATCACACCTGGAAGCTTAAGAGACAATGCACTGCACAGAAATAATAAAAACAACCACTTAACATACCTTAAATCATGACTAAACAATACCTCAGTATACATAAAATGTAAACAATAAATTAAGATCTCTCATTTATATCTTTATATTCTAATGAGTTAACCCATTCTAGATATTTTCATTTGACAGCACAAATTTCTTAGAGCTTATTTCTAAAGACAAAACTGATGTTTATCCAAGGTCATGAAACATTAAAATCTAAATCTGATTTGTGTACTACACAAGCTTGCACAAGCCAAATAAAATGATAATTGTTGGGTTGAGGATCCATTAGTGAGTCATCTAGTCCATTCCTTTGTATCGTGACAGGATTGATTTCATTACCAGCTTTGATGGATGAGTGCCAAGTCTAGCCTTGAATTTTTCATTGAAGGTGATTCCATAACCTTCCCTGGCAGCTTGTTTAATACTTATTGTTCCTAGAACTGTTTAGTATTTTAACTCAACATCATCTCTGCAATTACAGCTTAAGCCTATTACCTCTACCTCTGCTCTTACAGCCAAGTAGGAAAAACTATCTGCTCTCATTTTCATAGTGTCTTTTGGAAGTCTGTATGCAATAAAAGAGCACACACTCTCTGTTCCTTAATCATATGGACACATCTCTTAAAAACTCTATTAAATACTCTAATTTCTTAAATTTGTTTAAGGTTTCCAAAATCTTAACCTCTCTCTTAAGAGACCATAGTTTCTGGTAAAACCAGCAAAATTCCCTGATCACACAAATTTAGTACAACACTCAACCATTAAAAAAGACCGCATTTCACTTTGTTATTTTCTCATCACATACGGAATCCAAAATTTAAGGAGTCATTCTCACAATAAGAGAAATGATATTTTAAACACTAATCATTGTTTCAATGGCACTCATATTCAAGAAATGTAGAGCAGGCTAAGAAAAAAAAAAAGAAACTAACTTCCTAACTAATTAATCCTTAAAATAACTTTTAATATAGGGATTGTGAAAAGAGTGCTTGCGTTGGTTGGGAGGCAGGGGGCAAAAATTCAGCAGAAACAGCACAGAAAGCTAAATGAGTGAATTCTCTAGCAGTTCTTTAATACATAAAGCACTTTGAAGCTAATATTTCTTATGCTTCCTCCTAAGTCTCATAAGGCCTAGATTATGGCTAATATCTCATGACACCAAAAGTAATACTGCAGCAGATATTAAAGCATTCTTTTCAGCTACTTATTCTATAAAATATTAATTGCAAGCCCATGCATGTGCTGTATATATAGGGTATTAGGTAACTCAGTTCCTGCTCAGTTCTAAATCAATAAAAGATAACATGTATAGCATCAATCATTTTTTACTCTTCCTTTACTACCTAATACAAAGAGCGTTGAGGCTTATTTTTTTCTTAAGTAAACAGTGACTGAAATCTTTGGTTAAAGATCCACTGCCTAGCCGCTACTACAGATTCTTACCTATGAAAGAGAGATTTTTTTCCAAAAGCATTTCTCGCAGCAAGACTTCATGCTCATGCCCAATAGCGCTGATAGTTTTAAGTTAAGAAATTAAAGATTACTTTGGAAAAGAAACAATTTCAGAAAAACATCGTAGATAAAGTAATTAATGATAAAATTTATTGGCCTTCATCTGCATTTCAAAAGTGATCAGTGACATCTGCATTTCAGAAGTGATCAGTGATTTGAACTCTAAGTTTTGAAATTCCTTACAGAGATTTTCAGAGGCATTTAGCTCTTTGTGAAAATCAGACTACTGTATTATCAGCGTATGTTTTACAAAATT
The DNA here is from genome assembly GCA_907165065.1 of Caprimulgus europaeus. Next base: position 33,712,356 of record OU015532.1, on the reverse strand, counting down.
ACATTTGTGCTTTATTCTTCCCCCTAAATTTAAAAGAAAGTGTGAGCTTAAAACATGTAGTTAAATATATTTTAAGTTGCTCTTTACTGACTAGTGTATCAATTGTCTAATTCATCAAAGAATTAAATAAACTGTTTTTTTCTTTATATTCTGAAATTGATAGGCACTACCTCCATGTGAAACATCTAACTGTAACAAAGTATTCTTTTAATTGATTTTTAAGAAACATGAACTAAAGTCAGAGAAAGATGAAATAATATTTTATAGTGAAGTCCTTTTCACTTCACTGATGGCTTGTTGATACAATGTGCTATCCTTAGCAATATGTAAAAAAGTCACCACATCAAATATTTGTAATGTAACCTTCTGGAGGTCAAAGTTCTATTCTGGAAGCTTTTAAGAAGAATCCTATGGAACATCCTGATAAAAGATCTTACACTTTTAATGAAAGTTAACATTTAAGTTCCTAATTCTGTTCAGAATAACTTCTGAAAACTTAAACTACAGATCACCTTACCATTAGAGTTAATGACTTAATTTTTTCAACACTTGATGCTGAACAGCAAAAAACCTAATTGTATGGAATCATTTCATATATATACACAGTTCTTATCAATTGAAACTATATATTATGTTAAACTCTGCTAGCAGTTACAGAAGGGGCAAATGAAGAACAGGAAAAATGTAAGAAAAATACTGCAAACAGAATTTATAATGTACCATAAGCAGAAACACTTAGACTTAGTCTATAATAATACCTGTTATTGATGTATGGCAATGACCATGGGGCAAAACTTGTAAATAACCTCACAAGCCATTTTCTGCTCATGCAATCTAGCAGCCTGGCTTCCCGTAAGCATCTGAACTATTACTGAAAAATAGCCTCTTGGCATTTACAAAGAGGTTGACTTCATACTTTAGTCCATGCATATACAATTAGATAGTTATATTTAAAATCAATATACAATCCTTCAGAAGGCATTATGCTTTTAAAACCTTAACTTTAAATTGATTTTTAACTATTTTATGCACCTCAAAATTAACATCTAATTCAGCAACATACTTGCAGATAATGCACTTGCACAGCTTAATATTAAAGTTTTCTGTACCAGAATGGAACTCCTCATTGTTCTCATTGATGTTACTGCGTATTCAATAACTTCATCTGAACCAGAATCTTAAGAGGACAGAAAAGACCTTTCTAGAATGTAGGCAAATTACTCTTAAAACCTATTCATAATTCTACATATGTGTTATTATTACTTTAAACATGACACTTTCAAAAGACTATAGCCAGATTGTTCAGGAACAAAATATTAATCTTAAAATTCTAGATATGAAGATTAGTGATCAATAACCTTTTAAAAAACTCTAATTTATTAATCATCTTTCAGAGAGCTATGTTTAATGTTGAAAATAGTCTCAATGAATACTTAAAATTATGATTAAGCCCACAAAACACAAATACGATTAAAACTCTATCCTGCTGCCATTAAAGTCAATGGAAACAGGGCTGAGTCTGTTGTAGACACCAGGCAAGTACTGCTACTGGAAAGAACGTATTTTTAGGGGTGACCACAGTATGCATCACAACTACAAGAAGTGGTGTTTTTCATGCATAACTAAACATCACTGTAGCTGTCCTACTCTGCAACCCTACAGTGAAATCAAGATCTTCCTCCAAACTGCACACAGGTATTTACGCGAGGATTCTCCAGGGCTGGGGAGGGAATTGCCTTGCTAGTCTGCTCAGTGATAGCAGGCCGTGATTTTGAAATTGTTCCTTTGATAGCAGACTGAAACAGAAGAGCTACTCATTTAGGACTTTATTAAAACAGATCTGGGGTTGCAGCAATCATTCCTAACAAATTATATCCTTAGTCTGGAACATTCAGTATTGTGTGGAGTTCCTCCAGTGCTCTCACTGGATACTGAGGCTCTCTAATTAACCATTTCAACACTAGGAAAAAAAAAAAATCAACCCAAAAAACCCCACAAAACCAACCCCAAAACCCCTTAAAATTCGAGCTAAATATTCTTTTTTCTACAGCTAGCCTCATATCCTTTAAGAAAAAGTAAAAGAACTACACTGGAATGTCAGATATGAGTTTTAAAATCAGTCAATCATACCTGAATTGCACTTGAAAATATTCCAATTAAAAATCATATTCATAAAAAAGCAATGCCATAATTTTGAACACTATCTGTGCAATTTACTAATTTAATCACAGAATAGTTGAGATTAGAAGGCATCTGAGATCATCTACTTCAACTCCACCACTCAAAGCATGGTCAACTAGTCTTAATAAAAAACCAGACATGCATTTCAACTAAACAAAACCAAAGAGGTTCAATCAGGCATACGAACATGTAGCCACCAAACTGACAACTTCTCGTGGTCCATCTGATTTTTGTTAAACAGTGTAAGAGAAAGCTCTGCAGTGACTCTCTAGCTGATTGAATGTAAAACAGAGGAGTATGAAACGTGTTTTGTGAAGCAGAACTTTATGTCAGGTTAAAGCTAGACACATCTTTTCCACACAGTCTAAGCTCGTCAATTGTGCACCTAAAATTTTATGGGAAAGGATACTGTTTGATGCAGTCCACCAGTGGTCCATAACAACAGTCATTCACAGTACACTGCAGACAAATAAGAGAAGTAGTATAGCGATGGGCGACTACAAAACCATTATAGTTAAAACAGTATCTTAAAAACAGTAATTACTTTTCTTCAAAAAGGCTATCAGATGATGCTCAGATTTAATCACAGAAAACGAAAACCGCACGCTTTTATTCACTATAAAAGCAAGCTATTAAAAAGTGAAATGTTCCTCTCACAAATACTGCATTGCCATTTATGGTGCACCCTGACCTCACTGATAGTTTACGATGACAGTAATTAAATGAGGTTTAAAATCTTTTATTCTGCTAGGCTGATAACAACATTGCCACAGGAAAGAAAAAAAAAAAAAAGGAAAAAAAAAAGACAACTGTGATTAATACCTGATAGACTTGACTTGCTAGAACTCCATCTGGAATCTGAGAAGGGTCCCGTAGCATACTGTTTATAAGAGTTTTGGAGGCTAGAGAAACAAAGAATAAAAACATACAAAAACCTTGTTAACTCGGTTATCCACTTAGCAGGAAGAGAGATACTTTTATAAGGAAAACATTGATGATGTTGATAATTTTGAAAATTATTCAACCAGCAACTACAAACCTATAAATCTGTAGCTATCCATTCTGATACAATTAACTCTGAAAGTCTTGAAACACCAAAGCATTTTATTAGCACAGGGTGAAAGCAGGCCCTTGTTTAATGATTCAGTTTCACTAGACAGTTTGTGCTTCAGAAGTATCACACATCTCCTAAGGAAACTGCTTAGTATAAAGAAAATGTAACTCAAAATATCCTCCATATCCTATGAGAACTTAAGGAAGATGCTATATAAAAATTAAAAACAACCTTTAAAAACAATGTTTGATCTCAACAGTCTTAAGAGCTTTATTGACTTGATGATTCCAGTTCAGTAGTTTTCAAATGTATTCATTTACTTGTTTAGTGTTGACACAGAAATCAGAAGTGAATTTAGGACTATTTATCAGTCTTTCATTCACTTATATTGATATTACAGTGAAAACAATAACATGAATCAAGAGATGCCTTTAGTTTATTTTCAAATATAGTCCCTGCAAGCACTGGCATTCTGTTTCCTGTCCAGATGCTTAATCTGGATAGTTGCATATACCAGTTAATTACTAATAGTAGTGGAAAAGCTATATTCTAGAAAAATGTCTTCTAAAAACATAAAACATTTCATTTTACAATTTCTCAGAGAAAAGAAAACCGCTGTGCAAGCACAAGCTGCCTCCTTCCTGGGAACAGCTGCTGATAGAGTTCAGCTGGTGGTATAATTTATACCATTGAATCCTCAAGTGTAGACCAGGCTTGAGACTAGCAAGGTTCCCAGCTTTGCCAAAGATTTCCTGTGTGACTTGAGGCAAATTCCTTTAACCTGTGTGTACTTCAGTCATGTAAATGAAGTTAAAAACGACTCTTTTCCTCTTCTTCATCTGTTTTGCTCCAAATTAGGACCAAAGCTTTGTTACTCCCTAGTGATTTGAACTGAAAGCCTCAGGTGATGCTATGAAAAGGATTCCTGGAACCTGTGAAATGAAGGGATTTGCCATATAAGCAGCAATGCTGCTGCTATTAATGAATGCTCTATTTTCATTAACGCATGTGTAAATGCTCTGCTGAAAGTAAAGGAGACAAACATTTTAATCTTCTCCCCAAATGTTGTCTCCTGAAAGCATCACATCCAGTCAAAAGTGGTATTTTCAATAAAATATTTTGTTTGGAAAACTACACCCCAATGCAAAGAAAGATAAACCCCAAATTAGCTGGGCTTTGCAAGAGCTACAAAGACTGGCATCACCACGGGCAGGAGCAAAAGTTTGTGCAAATGTTTTTAAAGTGAATGAGCTAGTAAGAATAAATAGGCATTTCACTTTAGCTTTTGTACACTGTTAAAAATGCATTTTGCACAGAGGATAGAAACTTTGAAAATGTGAACCAGAAGGCAGTGTATATATTTATTAACACTAAAAATTAAAATGATAGCAATTTTTTAGTAGATAGGAATAATACACAAGAACAGATTGCCAGTAGAGAGGTTGATAGAACAGTAGAATAATGAAGAGTGTAACTGAGGAAGATGGAGTAGAATCCACTGTTTTGAAGGGTTACTGATTTAAGTATCATGACTTGATTATGAAAAAATGAAGATATGTTATGACTGATCAAAAAGCAGCAAAACCCCCCAGATTTACATTAGGGAAATGTTTAACTGGACACTACTTTGAGTAGTGAGCTACAGGTGCAAAATAAATTTCCTCTATTTCTGAGACTGTCAACTCCAGTTTCTCACTTGAAGTTACCAGACATTCTATTCTTTAGCTATATCAGAGTAATAATGAATTGACATATTGAATTTCATATTATGCTGATGTCACATTGGTTCTACAAGGTTTTAAACTAAGCCTTTAAAAGAAAAGGCAACAAACAAGGTTGACTACTATACTAGCTTTCAGTATATTATCTTTCCTTCTTAGATAAACATTATCTGCTTATGTTATGTCTTGCAAAATTAAAAAAAAAATCCTGCATATTCTTAATTTTGTATTACCTATGCAGCTAAGATAAGGTATATTCATCTGTAATTCTTTTTTTCAGAAAGCCAGTTACTGAGGTGACAGCATATCAACAGACTGATTGTGTAAAAACCAAAATGGCCCCAAAACGCTACGGTTTTTATGTGAACAGTTAGAAAATAAAGTTTATTGAAACACTATTCTTGCATAGATATCTTCCTTACTTAATCAAAAGTGAGATGACACTGGTGAATATTTAAAGAAAAGCAGGTCATCTGCTCTTCTTACTCAAGCTGCTATACTACTTCTAGTTGTGGTCAAACTGAATAATTGATTGAGTACAGTAAAGAAAGGCGGGACATAA
>OU015532.1:33691838-33701838 GCA_907165065.1 Caprimulgus europaeus | reverse complement strand
ATTCTGAACTAGGGACAGGCAAGGAAGTCTACAGTCTTGAAAATAAACTTAGGAGTAATTGTATTACTAAGGATTAAAAATATTAATTCAAAATTATTTTTACAAAGCTGTTTCTATTACTTGAACTTTCAATTGTTCCTAGCTTTCCAAAAAAATCAACAGGGAATGGACACAGTTGCAGCACCTCCTAAAGAAAAAATGATACATTACGCTGTAATTCCCAGTCTAAAGCTAATCTGAATGATGACATTCCACTGCTGAAAAAGTGCTGAATTTGAGGCTTAGCATTTGGAGATTACACCTTCAGAAACACTGGAGCAGAGTCAAAGACAGAAAATACTCCCAAATCATAGCATCCAGTAATGCACAGTGGAAAAAAAACAGGTCAGTTACTTGTACATTTTACTAGTCCCTAAATTTGCTGAAACAAGTTTGCATATTTCCTAATGACTGACTCTAATTAGGATGAACAAAAAGAAATGGACTAGGAAATACCACCAAGCTCCTTATAACTGATGCCTCCTGCTTAGACTCACCTGGAACCTCTATATTCCTTTCTGTCATCATATCTCAAAAATGTCTACTGGAAATACCAGGGGTTCAAAGACAGAAGAGAATCAGTGGTGGCCTGAAAACACTTATAAAGCTTGGGCACATAAAATATTTATTTTAGAAGACACACAAAAAACCAAACACCACAAAAGAAGATGCCAACTTACCATTTTTGTTGAGTGTCAGAACACCCACGGACATTCAAGTAACTCTAAAGAAAGCACTTAGATCTTTTTTCTGTGCAAAGACACACATTTATGAAACTCACAGGTACAAAACATCAGGGCCAAAGACATCACAGGATTTAAAAAATGCTGGATATTTAGAATTGTGAGTATTCAAAATAAAAAGAAAACCAAGCAAACAGAGAGTAGCAATTCTTAAAAAAGAATCAGCCTTTTGCAAGTGATACAGAACAAAAGCTGGTACTTGCTTTAAGAACTTCTTTGGGAGACAAAAGATATATGGGTGGAAGTTATCTGCAAGTGCCTACTGTAGAGAATTGTTGTCCCCCCACCTCCCACCATGTAAAAATACCGCTTGCCAAAACGCTCAGTACTACCTACTGTCAGGCACAGCACCTTGGCCTATGGAACAATGTATAGCTGTTTTTGTCACTTTCTGAAGGTCAACATGTCTTATAGCACCTGTATTGTTTTGCCATCTTGCGGCACAATGGACAGAAGCAACATTTCATCTAGGTTGTAACTGTGAGGGGCAGAGTTGGCAGAAACATATCACAGAATATCACAGAATATTAGGGATTGGAAGGGACCTTGAAAGATCATCCAGTCCAATCCCCCTGCCGGAGCAGGAACACCTAGATGAGTTCACACAGGATCTCAGTGAAGTTTTGTGAAACCTATCATGACTAGAGCTGCATTCATAGCTGCAGCAACTGTTATCTAAATTAAAAAAAATATATGATTAAGAAAAGATCACTAATTGATCTAGTATGACAATTATCACATTAAAAGATAATGTGTTTTAGAAAAAAAAAAATAAAATTAGACAAGTAATGCTGTAACTGCATGATGGGAAAAACTACCATTTTACCAAAGATCTATTCTGGCACCTATTTAAGGATGAGATGCCAAATTAAAAGCATATCTCATCCAATTTTTAAAGAAGTTTTAAGAAATTTGAGCTAAAAAAGCTAGACACACACATTACATATGGAACAGCGATATGAAAAGAACAAATTAATCTACATACTGCAATATTCTCCTGACCCATTTTCATGGGAAAACTGCAGAAGAATGGCATTTTAGCCCAGCAGTGAAAGGTTGTACTTGTCTGCTCCAACAGAACCCATGCTGGAAGAGTGAAATTTATATGTACTGGGGAATGAAGAAAGGAAGTAATGGAGATTCTTCTGAACAGCCATTTTGAGACCATGCAGTGAACACAGGGCCCCCACTCCCATCTGTTCCCCATGAAAGACACATTTCTTTCACTTTGTCCTCTCTAACAAATACAGAACATTTTATAAGTATACTAAACCAAAACCAAGCGATATCCACCAAAACGAACACTCCTTGGGAGGAAAGAAAAGAACAAACAACACGTGACAGATACGCAGTCATACAGCTTAACACGCTACTGGAAGGCATTCAGACATAGCAGGAGAATAGAATGGAGAATAAAATAAATTGCAGGGAGAAAAGATTTTTTTTTTTCTTTTAACAACTCCAAACAGGGTTCTTGAGCCACAAAGAATTTTTCAGGAGAGGTACCACGGCAAATTTAGCATACATAAATAATACATCAAAGTCAACTAACAATTCCTTAAAAAGGGAAGGCAATCAGTAAAATAACATGCACATCACGTGGACTGGAAATATATTCCCTATTCCACTGGGAAAAACTATTCAGGAATAGTTTTAATTTTTAATTAAGAAGTACTATAACCCATTTATTAAATATATTTTGAATGGCTCCATTGTGAATTAAGGTCAAAATACAATTTCTAAATTCTCAAACTATGACGTAGGATTAGCTCTATTGATCTTCTGCATGATTTGTAGGAGCCCTCAATCGTTATTTTGACAGTTTTATCATACAGTAATAGACTTCCTTTTAGATAATTACAGTTACTATGTTCAATTTCAATCTTCTGTAGGACTTTTCCTTAGATAATCACACCTAGATCATGCTTCTTTCTTCAGTCATACATATGCAATAAACTTTGGATAACAGTAATAATTATTTTAACATTGTAATTTTAAGGCTTACCAAAACAAGTTCAAGGGTTAATTATGCAAGAAAACCTCCAGCTTTAAAATCTGTTGTAAAATTCATTTTATAAGTAATAAGCATCTACTTTAGGGAAATACAAAGCAGAACAGGTAACATTAATAGACCACAAAGGTTATTTAAATTTGTTAAGTTGTACATGTCTCTTGTTTCAATTTACACCTGTTTCTCACCCTACCATCATGTCACTGCTGTCAATAGCCTACATGTCTTCCTAATAACCTCCCCACAGGCTGCTCTTCAGTCCCCCATGAGACCATCTCTTCTCCAATGAGATAAGAGATAATCTCCCCAGCTGAATAAGCCACAGTTTCCTTGTCCTCTTCTCACAGAGTAAGTGCTTCAGCCCCTTTACTACCCTGGAGGCCCTCCAATAAACTCACCTCAGCTGATCAACATCTCTCTTGTACAGCCGTGGTTTAACCCAGAAGGAGCCCAGAGTTCTACTGCTGAGCTGAATCAGAGTCCCAAAGGCATCAAAGAGCACAGTGCTGACCACGCTACAACCACGAAGCAACACAACTGAGTAGGGCCAGGATGTCACGTCTTCCCCTCCTGCCTGAGGGTTCTATGTACATTTTTTGTATGGTGTAGCCTACCTAATGTTTAACTATTCATTTCAAAATCAGAAGAGATCTCAGCTGGCAGCATTATACTTTGTTGACCTGCTTATCTTCTTTTGATTTTTCAAAGAGTGAGTTCCAGTCTCCTTAGTCAAAGAAGTGATTATACTCAGGTAACTTCATTGCTTTCAGGCTCTATCATCTTTTGGAGAAAGGAAACCCCCAAAAAGAAACGAAAAGATGAGTTTGCTTTACTTTAACTAAGGTTGGAACACCTAACCTAAGGAGAGGTTTCAGGGTCATGGATCCTAAAAGGAAAAAAAAAATTCAAACAGCAGCCCTCAGAAAATAGTTTTTCATTGATTTTCAATGCTTTTTCAACTGCTTTTCAGTGTTTTCTTTGGTGTTTTCCATTGGCTGCTTAAGACAGTTCTGAGGATGTCAAACACTTGGATCTCTCTTGCAGGTGACTCTTCCTGCATTTTGTTATGTAGTCAGCTTTTTCATAGAATCATAGAACCATAGAATGGTTTGGGCTGGAAGGGACCTTAAAGATCATCCAGTTACAACTCCCTGGCCATCAGCAGGGACACCTTCCACTAGACCAGGTTGATCAAAGCCTCATCCAACCTGGTCTTGAACTCTTCCATGGAGGGGGCATCCACAACTTTCTTGGGCAACCTGTTCCAGTGTCTAATTGAGATGTCTCAGTAACACCGTTCAGACACTGTATTCAGCACCCTTTTTAGCTTTTAAGTTTTTTGCTCAAGCACAGTCATTCTAAAGTAGAGCAAAGTTAAATCACATGATGCTTTTTTTAGTTCCTTAAATACAAGGACATGGATGTTGTAGTTATACAGGACAAAACTGGTGTCAAGATGTTCCAGGGATTTAATGCTTGTGCTTCAGCATAGTGCTACATATTCTAGGGGAGGGCTTGAAGAAGTTTAAATTGGATTATTTACAGTGAAAGGCATTTTTAGAGAAGACAGCAAGGCCCATTCCTGCTGCTGTTGATAAGGTACACTGAAGTAGCAATATTTACACAGGTGCTAGTAAATCTGCTATAAAAGGAATGTATCTCACACTAAAGGATGTTCACCTCCTGTGAGTTTGAGAATATCAATTTCTATAAACAGAAACAACTTACTCTAGTTGAGGGCCATGATCTAAAGTCTGAGATGACATTGTCAAGTAGCTCACCAATGTGCAATGCTTAACACCAAGCATGTTCTTTGTCTACTTAGGACATAGGCTTTTTCTAATATATTCTAGAAAGAGAAGTTGGAGTAGTCCAAACAAAAGCAACTTTCAGGATTTGAAAGCAAACAGCTTCTCTCAGCAATACTGTCTCAAGAAAAATTCTCTCCAGCACCAATTTATCAGTGCACTACTGAGGCTGCATTCATCAGATGTTTATACAGAAATGAGAAGACTGAGCCTTGCTCAGTGTTATAGAAAAGCTACTGAAAAAGTGGACAACTGACTTAGAGGTTAAAAAGAAAAATTGCCCTTCATTTTGTGTTCATCCATTTTTCCCCTTCTAGCTTAAAAGAGGAATCAGGGAATGAGTACACGTAGATGCAGAAGTGTCTATCTCTCAAAAATCCATGCCTGTCAAATGTAAGATTGAATCCTGGTCTTTGCTTTGACACAAGCGCTCTGTAGGACTGTGGCCAAGTTAATTAACCTGCTCATGGTTCAACTGTTTCATTTGTAAACTGGGAGTAGTATTTGGACCAAAACTCAAGCAAGACTAGTGAATAAGCTAGTATTTGAAGATCATCAAAAAGTAGGTGGTGTGTAGTGGTTAGAAATCTAGTCATGTCAGCATCACTAACTTCATATGTGCATGCTGTCGAGAATACGTGGAAATAAAAGCAAATATTTTCTCACATATAAAAAGAAAAGAAAGACCAAAGGTGCCAGCTTCACTAAATTAACATCAGTATTCATGGTGGAAGTAACACAGGTCACATGAAAACTACTCTTTTGCATTGTAGCCTCAGCCTCCTACTTTTGTTCCACTGTGCTTTTCTCACCCAAGAGTTAATATGATGAAAATAGGCTGCTCACATGCATCCAACACTGGGACCCTAGAACCACTCCTCAGTTTCTTCAGAAAAAGTTTTAATTCAGTTGCCAGTTTTCACTTGTAAGAGAAGTTTGCTTTGAATACCTGTGTGAGACCTGTTCTGTAACAGCATTCCTACAGGACAAGACTGTTACACAGCGAATTAAAATAGCAGCTTGTTAAAAGTCAGTGTAATGGTGAAGGAAAAATAGTTCCCCGTTCCTAAAAAGAGAACAAGTGAAATATTGACAAGCAGATCAAAAAAATGGAGTGTACTCCAATTTCAGAGGGAGAATCCACTTCCGATATGTAAGCAGAGGAATCAAATTTGTTTCTGTTTTGAGGATGTAGAATTTGTTTTCACTAGTGCAACTGATCTGCTTTGAAAGCTGCACCTATCCTACTGGCTTTCCATTCTCACCAAGGCAACTAAAGGAGTGCAGACATTTCCCATAGTCAAGAGGAAGACACATAGTAAAGAGATATCTAAAGAAGTGTACTTTATTACTAGAGTTGGAACTTCTACTTCTGGGAGCACAGCTTAAACATGTGGTATACTTCCTACCCCTGCCCCGCCACACCTTTGTAAAAATATTCTGCATTGTTGGTATGAATTCAGAGATAGGAAGATGGAGTAATGGAAAATCAAGAGTAACTTCAAATGCTAGTTTAGAAACGCTATAATTGGTCAGTATTACAAAATGACACTTTCTCAAGACTCTAATAACACATGTGCAAATGCAAAGAAACCGTAATTTATGCAATTTTATCTTTTTGAACAGCAAAATCAACTGTCAGTCAACAGAATGCAAACTTAATGGACCACAGGCAGAAGTCACCCAGCAAAATATTCTTGATTTAAGTAGAAAGCTCTTGTTTTCTGATATTAATTGGCTTGAACAAAATTTCATCCATATGGAAAAAGACATGCAAAAAATACAACAGAACATTGCCAAGACCTACTGTGCACCTGTAATTTTTATGAGAGGCAACCTACCACAATTTAAGTTTTCACATATTCAGTGGACATAAAGTGAAAATAGTGTTATATTCACGACTGTTTTTATAATCAGCAAAATATTGCATTTAGTATTTTCACATCCTAAAAGACTAGTGATTGGCCCTGTTGTACATCTAGATTTGTTAGGCACATAGCTAATTCTCTTAAATGTGCTTTATTTTAACATATCTCAAGGCTACCAGCCTGAAACCAAACCCTTACTTCTATGGATTCTGCATTAGTGCATTCTGATAATTAGTCAATGGCAATACACTTCTGAAAGATGAAGCGTATACCTACAGTATATATATCAGGTAGAAAACATTTTGTAATGAAGTGTGAAATAAGACTTATTCAAACATATATTTTAATTCCTGGAGAATTAAGCAACTTGAGATTCTTACATAAGAGCTTCTTCAGAGTTGAAAATAACTTCTAAAAGCTAAGTATGAAGCATCTTCTAGCAGAGGTGATACAACTTTGAAATTAATTTTATGTATGCTAAGGATTGTATATTTAGGTAGTGTTTTCAGAGCAAATAGATTATTTATGTTACATATGCTGTATAAATATGCTAGACAATTTTGAAGTCAGTTTTGAATTACCTTTTAATTATGCACACTGTCTAAAACTTAATAATTATAGTTGTACTGTGCAATCTGTAATGCTGCCAAATACTTGTTTTAGAACTGTTTTCTAATTCTTGTCTTCCACCTATCTGCCTTCACTTGGCAAGCAGACTGTAGATGCATTTCAACAGAAGCAATGGATACTAACACTGCTCTGCTCAACTGCTCAATTTGAGCATATAAACTGCATCTCTCATTGCTTTTTTTAAAAAGAAAACAATCAAACAAAACCAAAACACTTCACCAAATGTTGAGTGTAAAAAGCCTGATGACATAGTTTCTCTTTTAAAGTAGAGAAAGGTGGGAGGATATTCTGATTTTGTATACATGTTACTGTCATGTTAATAAGCAATAGCAGATAGTCATATAGAAGTTGTTGGAGATTTAATTTTACTTTATTATGTAAGTGTAAATAAAAAGAGGGTAGAAAAGGTAAGATTATCCTTTTTATGTAGTTGCAGTTATGAATTTTTATTCCTGACTAACATCTTTACCAATGACCTGGAGGATGCAAAAGAGTATACTTTCCTCAAGTTTGCAGGTGACACCAAACTGAGAGGCAGGGCTGCCACTGAGAGGGGCCTAGACAGACAGGCGAGAGGAATGAGCCAGCAGGAAGCTCATAAAATTTAGTAAGGGCAAACGCAGAGTCCTGTACCTGAGAAGGAAGAACCCCTGGCAACAATGCAGGCTGGGATGGACTGGCTGGGGAGAAGCTCTGCAGAACAGGACCTGGGAGCCCTGGTGGGGCAGCCAGCTGAACATGAGCCAGCACTGTATTGCAGCAGAGAAGGTGGACAACAGCAACCTGGGCTTTACTAAAAGCAGAGTCAGTAGATTGAGGGAAATTATCTCCTTTACTTAGCATTTATTAGACCAGGTCTAGAATACTGTTTTGCACCCCAGAATTCAGTGTCTTAAAAGGACTCCAAGTCTCTAAGTATAGAAATTATCTATTTTAATTACAATATCAACTTTATTTTTCTTTTTAGGATATAGAGATAACTGCAATATATGATGTCACATTTATAGGGTTTCATTATGCTTGTATAAAGCATCCTCTTCCCTTGGCCCCACAGTTTTGTTTGGAGTTAATCTTCCATACATTGATAGAATAAACTGAGAAATTTAATAAGGTAATAGGCAGAAAAATTATTACAGTGCTCAGTTGAATAATAGGTTTTGAACTTGGTTAAGTCAAAGGATACACAGAAAGGGCACATTCTTCAAATTGTTCAGCATCTCAATAGAACTTGAAGCTTATTATAGACTGAAAACTGGCAAACAAGGCTTGCCTGCACAAACCCAAACAGTAAAAACACTAAAAGGAGATATTCTATTTGCATCCAGAAACTGCATACATTTTTTGACAATATGCAGAATGGTGATTACTATAGCATCATTATCTTTGATGTACTTAAAAAAACAGTAAGTGGTATAGAGGTCAATCCTAAGCACTATTACTTCATGTAAGAACACTGTAGAGGACTAAATAGGATTTTTGACTGCAACACCATTATACTGCATAAATAGGGAATCCTGTGTGATATCACAGTAATCTCTATCCTAAGACCAAAGTTACTGGAAAAGGAAAAACAAAGGCTACCAAATCAAGAAGTCTGTTTCCTGGAATGGAAGAAGACTAGGCCATGAAGTGTGCAATTTTCTGCTATACTTAAACTACTTGGGCAGAATTTAAGTCCATGTTCCAATTTATTTTAACAAGCATACTAAAGGTATACTGTTAGTTACTCTCAATTCTATAATGGCAAGCTCCTTTTCTATGACTATAGGCCAGTTGGTAAAAAAATTATCAACTGTTAGCACTAAATATCTTTATATAAAAAGATTTTTTTTTTTTTTTGCTTTCAACAGATTTTGTTGTCTACCTTGCAAAAAGAAATGTGGTTATCCCTGCTTAGTAACAGTTCTGCTCCTATACTCCCCAGCCCACAGACTTACTTTTCTGGCTTTTCAGTCTTGTGAAACAAACAAAAACTCCTTTCCAAAAACTTTTGCTCATGAGGATGCACACGTAATAAACAACTCTCACCTGGTACAACACGTTTAGTTTAAAAGCACAGCCAAAACATACTTCCTTTGTATTTTAAATAGTCTATTGTAAAGTGGGTTGTGTGTCTTTTTTAAATACTATGCGTTACATGAGATCTTTTAATCCTTTGCATTGTGTAATTCTATGGTTTAAAGTCTATACACAAGAGAGTCAAAGATAATACCAAACAAGTAATTTGTACAATACAGCAGTACTCTGTATTTTAGTAAAGATATGTTTTAGTAGAATGGAATATTATTGGAGCAATAAGCTACGTGCTTCTCCTAATCTCTATCATACATACATTTTTGTAGAAGCAAAACAATTTAGAACCATGAATTGATTAGTGAAAGTAATAGTATAGCTACAGTACTCTCTTCTCCCAGAGGGGAAGCTTTTTTTCCATTTTAAAGGGGAAAAATTAAAAATACAAAATCAAGACTGACTGAGACTTGCAGCTCATTAAAGCTGGGGTGATTTCCACTATACAGAATTCTATTGATCTCCATAGTCCACAGCAGACAAAAAAGTGTGGTCAGGGAGGGGATGATGGATGCCTCTGCCAATAGCACTGAACAAACCTGTTAGCTAATTGCTACCAAAGACAATTATCCCCGCATTGTTTCATAATGGAAACACATTACAAAACTCTAATATACACACAGGGAAATTTGATGATTTGACTGCGGAGCCATGTGCATTGAATTTCATTGCCAAAGGCCAGCCAGGTCGCTGCTGTGAGGGAGAAGAAAGTGTCAGAATAGAAGCCAGAGCATCTCACAGCTCCTTCCCCAAGATCAGTTTAGCAACTCCACAGTATGGTAACAACCCTGCAATTCCCCTGCCACACCCACACCATATAACAGACAACAT